>VYZW01033089.1:0-11924 GCA_013401315.1 Balaeniceps rex | reverse complement strand
AAGCAATCTCATCCCAAACATTACTGTGTTTCACTGTTGCTGCCCATCTCCAGAGCTGCTCTCTGAGTCACTGGAGACATCAACGGGGCAAGAAAGAGGCAGGCATAACCTGTCAAAACTAAAACAGAAGAGGTAGCAGAGTTGGCATGGAGGCTGTGACACCATCAGAGGGGAAAGAAAAGCTATATTTATAGGAGTAAACTAAATGTGCTTGGGAAAGTTCCCAATCATTGTGGCCAACTGGCACAGAAGAGTACACAAATATGCTAGTCAACACTGAAGTGTCCAAACAGGCTGCATGCAAACTACTTATTGGGAGTGGTCCCTGCAACAGTCCTACTCCCGCACCATACTTAGGAATTGCCTGGAAAAAGTGTAAATTAGTGTGAATGAAGTGTGTGCCAGGGTCTGGGCCAACAGATTACTACTACAGACGATTGTGTTTGACCATCCAGGAACATTTCCCAGTACTGTTTGATTTACTAGCATATAAACATGCCAAGCCTTTCCAGAAGATTTAAAGTTATGGCACATAATAAAAGATTTCATTAATTCCCAGTCTTGCTGTTGAAAATCATTTGGTGTTTAGGGTAATATTTAAAGATGGGATATGAATGATCAATATTAATCAACTATTTCTAAAACTTCAATCAAGATAAATCATACCGGATGCAGTGTAATAGTTGCATTTTTGACTGAAGAATACAACATTGTAATTGGGGAGAGAATACAGATTGGTACCACATAGATGATGGATAGCTTTAATTCATTTCACTCAGTTATCCCTAGCTGTTGATGTAAAAAAGCATGTGCTCTGCCTGTACTGTCTATAGAAGATCATTGATTCCTGGCAGCTGTGCTGCCAAGGCTTCAAGGCTCTTTATATGCAAGTCATCTAGAACAAACTTGGCACAAGTTACATTATCTAGACATATTGCAATCATATCTCCTGAATACAGAGTGCATGTAGTCTGAAATAAAGCCTGAGAGAATGGGGAGATGTAAGTTGTCAAAACTTTACAATTTTTGATATGCTTATCCATGTAGAATATTTGGAAGACTCTCCACAGTTAATAATGAAACAGCATGTGAAAGGTGACTCAAGATTCAGGCACAAGTTTACCACAAGCAGCAAATGAGGAGAAACACACAAAGAGGTCTCAAACTAAAGCACAAAGCACATAATGTGTACAGCACAGTTAAAAAGCACATGGGAAACATAACAGAAATACAAAAAATGCAAAGGGACAAAACCCAACAGACAGGCAGGAGAAAAACCAAACCAAAACAATACAATGCAAGTTATATGAGAGCTGTCAAGAGCATAGAAAATATCTTCTATTTCAAGCAAATACTTAGAAACTAATATATCCTACTAATCTTCAAAAATGAGAAGATAAAGCAGGAAAGGATACAAATTAAAAAAATAATAAAGATTTTTTCCTGTTAAAGGGAAAACCTGTTTGCAAGAAAAGCCAAATGTAACAAGATACAAACAAAACATTGCACAAGGTTTACACGTCTTGTAATCAGATGTCAGGACTCAGGTGAATACAGTTAATGATACAGAAATAGAATTGGCCAAAGGAAGTACATATCTTAAAAGTATCTTGAAGTTAGATGCAAGTTTCAGTCCTAGAACAGGAGAACAGTAGTTCAGTGTGGAAAATAATTGATCTTGGAAAACGTTCAACTTTTGTAATGTAAATTACATGTAATCTATACAACAGTGTGCGTGGTCTAGCCAAGAGGGATCATGTCATAAGCAGACATTCCTAGTAAAGCATAAATCTTAGCAATATTAAAAGAGGATGACATAAAGCTGTTGAAACATGAGAACAACGTGCTAAAAATGAAAAAGGAAAAAAAAAAGTTGAAAACTATTCCACAATAGTTGCATAAAGTACTAAAGAAATGGCTGAAAAATGTGTCAGTGAAAGACAACATTTGGATCATGTAATAGCTAAGCCAAACAGCAACATAGCAGATTTGTTGGGCTGGTGGTGGTGGTGTTTTGTTTTATTTTTAAGGTGTTGGGCTCAGTTTTAAAACATTTGACCTTATTCTTAAGGAATGAGAGGTTTGTTGAAATAGAGGAGCCAAATTACTAGATGTGATCAAAATGTTTCACAACTTTTATCAGGCTAAGAAGGTGAAAGATGTTCCTGTTCAAGGCATCCTTTGACAACTACTAATTCTTTCAGAATATGTTTAGGTCAAGAAATACCACTTTTTTCAACGACCAGTAGAAATAGCCCTGCAGAAGCAAAAGTCTATCTCAATCCTTAGGAGATGCTTGCATAAGGAAACAAATGTACATATGAAGCACAATGTAACATTTGAATTCCAAGTTTTGCTACCCTCTTCCATAAAAGATTCCATATAGAATCACAGAATCCTTTAGATTGGAAAAGATCCTTAAGTTCGAATCCAACCGTAAACCTAACACTGCTAAGTCCACGACCAAACCATGTCCCTAAGCACCACATCTACAGGTCTTTTAAATACCTCCAGGGATGGGGACTCAACCACTTCCCTGGGCAGCCTGTTCCAATGCTTGACAACCTTTTCAGTGAAGAAATTTTTCCTAATATCCAATCTAAACCTCCCCTGGTGCAACTTGAGGCCATTTCCTCTTGTCCTATCACTTCCTGCTTGGGAGAAGAGACCAACACCCACCTCGCTACAACCTCCTTTCAGATGGTTGTAGAGAGTGATAAGGTCTCCCCTGAGCCTCCTTTTCTCCAGGCTAAACAACCCCAGTTCCCTCAGCCACCCCTCATAAGACTTGTTCTCCAGACCCTTCACCAGCTTCGTTGCCCTTCTCTGGACACGCTCCAGCACCTCAATGTCTTTCTTGTAGCGAGGGGCCCAAAACTGAACACAGTACTCGAGGTGTGGTCTCACCAGTGCCAAGAACAAAGGACGAACCCTAGTCCTGCTGGCCACACTATTTCTGATACAAGACAGGATGCATTGGCCTTCTTGGCCACCTGGGCACACTGCTGGCTCATGTTCAGCCACCTGTCGACCAACACTCCCAGGTCCTTTTCCAACAGCAGCTTTCCAGCCACTCTTCCCCGAGCCTGTAGCATTGCATGGGGTTGTTATGACAAGTGCAGAACCCAGCACTTAGCCTTGTTGAGCCTCATACAATTGGCCTCAGCCCTCGGTCTAGCCTGTCCATGTTTTCCTTCTGATAATCTTTATCCTTTTATTGTATTCTATTCTAAGCATTAAATCCGTGTGGTATAGAGGTGTTTCTTATCTTATGGAAATAAGTAAGCAACAGCTGCATAGTACTTTTAGGTTGGCTTGTTTTCTTGATTTGGCAGGACAAATCTTCATGAAAAGTTTCTAAATTGAATATACTTCCAGACTTCTTTTAAATTTCCTAAAATTCAGCACAATGAACTACTCTGGACGATGACACTCTTTGTGGCCTGATATCTTTTATTTTCTCCCGAAGGGGTTTTAAAAATATTTTTGGCATTCTGATGTTGCTTTCTGAATACTAAGGTATTCAATTGCTTAAGACCTGGCCTTACAATTAACTTAGTCTTGCTAACATCCACCCAGAAAAATCTGTATTTCTCTATATTGCCATTGCATCCCTTTGATTCAAAGTCTCATTTCCTTTGTGCAACTTGAGATGAGGTTGTTTTTTACTTTCCAGTATATATCAGTAATTCAGACTGAGTGACACTGCAAATTGCAGCCAAAAGCATCAGTTAATTTTACATCCAACATGAATTACATTACACAACTTTTTTCAGCTAACTCAATATTACATGACCAAAGAAATTTTGTCATTCTTACTGGGAGTGCTTGAGACCTGCAAACATTAGATGGTCTCAAGAGTTAAGAATGAAGACCATGTGTCAAGACCAGCTCTTGATTGTCTGTTAAGATTTATGTTTATGTGACTTGACCAAAATTACACAAGGAGCCTGTAGCAGAGGCAGCATAGTATGCTTCAGAGAAGCATTCAACTGCTTTAGCAGACAGAAGTACTGCATAAAACTGTAGGCACCTCTGCTTGTAAAAGCTGAGGGTTTTTTAACTTAATTTTTTTTTTAGTCTGCTTGTTTCACAAATGATTTCACCCTTCAGCAATATGCAGCTACAAGTAGCTGACTCTGGAGAAGCAATTTTTAATTAAAACCTGTTCCCCCCCCTTTTTGTTTCAGTTAATGATTGCCAGGAGGTGTTCCTAACCACAGGCCTTTTCCAATACATACTGAGCATCCTCATATCCTATCACCTTCCACAGAAATGATGGGTGCTCAGCATCTATGATAAGTGAGAGGACATAGATATTTCTCCAGCAGCTGAGCTGTGCTAAATGAAAAGTATTCACTGATAAGTTTCTCATTTTGTAATCAGTTCTTCATTAAAAGAATTACTTCCAGTACTGAATAATATTGCCCTAAAAATCTAGAAGTACAGAACAAAAAGTTCTGTGTCAGTTATAATGGTAAATAACTTTTGACAGGATGTTTATGATTTAACGCTTTTCAGTGTTTTCTAAATCAACTCTTAAAGTTGTAATATGTATGCATTCATAATAATTTACATCATGATTGGTTGTGGGTTTAGGACCAAAGTTTGAGCTAGGATCATGTAGCTAAATTCAGAGCACTGAATGTTTTTGCTCATTCACTCATTTAAGAAAAGAGCGATTAACCATAATGTCTTTAAAAATGCTGCTGCAAAACTACACTGGACCTTTTCCATCAGAAGAGTTATTTTCAACATTAATTTTTTTTTCTATGGATTTGGTAGGTTATACAATGAAAGTCTTCCGGTTTAGGCATTGATAAACCTGGGGTTTCTTCCTCTTCTTTACTGGCTTCTTCAGGAATTTGGTGAGCTAGATTTTATAGAAACAATTAACAAAATGTTGCTTTCATTAAAATCTAGTTGGCTTAGACCTCATTTGATGTTTTGTTCTGAAGATGGCAGAACACAGTTGTGTCTATGGCTATTCAGACATGTTACTATCCACAGAAAAGTCCAAAATGGTACAACTCTGTGCAGCCCTTTTTGCTGTGTAGACTGTGATGCATCAGCCCTGGAAGCATACTCCCTTCCTCCAGCTGATACAGAAAATACCACCTACTTAAACCCTGCAACAAACACACACTATGAACACTGCAACTACCAAATGCATCCCCTAATGACTTATAATAAACTACTAGGCTAGTTAAAACAAATGTGACACTACATGAGTAGGTTTCAAAACTGTTACAAAGCAAAGGCTGCCTCACAGAACAGTGTTTCTGCTGACACAGAATATTGCTGCATAGATATTGCAAAGATGACATAAGGAAAAAATGGCTTAGATTGGAAGATGAGGAGCTTTTTCCATGAAACTAGGCTACATAAACAAAAGGATGAGGGAATAACAGTGGGCTGGTTACATAGTTACCACCAAAAAAAAGACTTCTTCTACCACCCAAGTGAGGACTTACCCTCTTGGATTGGGTTTTCCCTGCAATTCAGCATACAAGCATCTTAATATACATGTAGGTGTTCAAAGGGATTGTCTAGCACAATGAATGCTAAGAAGCTGTATCTTTTTCTACTTCAGCTAATAAAAAAGAAGTGGTAGCAAAGCCAGACTTTTTCTATACTACTCAACTGGCAGAGGGAGGGGTCTGTGAGCAGCACATGAGTTCAACAGCACTGTGCGGGGTGAACAGCAGCACCTCCCAAGGTTCCAGCCAAAAACCAGAATACTTTTTGGTTTCTTGTTCCTGAAAGATGACATAATTGGAACAGAAAGCTTTAGATTTTGGCTTCTGTGCTGATGTAAATTTTGTATCACACTCTTGCAAATATTTAAATATTACTCTGTCCCCTATGTCTTGTACTGCATTTCTATCACTTGAAGCATTTTAAAAATCAGCCTTCTCTGATGATTATGCAGTGTTGAGAATGTCTTCAGAAAGATGAGGATGTTTCTTCAGAAAGAAAGAAAGGAAAACAAAGCCAAAGACAACTAAAAAGGAAGGTACTTTAAAGGAATTCATCTTACGTGAAAGATGCAGCATTCCCACCACATTGTGATTGCTTCTAAAACAATACTAATTATCCCCATATGACTTGCAATTGCAGATACAAAGAGAACAAATCTGGGTATCAAACTATTAATGCAAAAATAATCTGTGAATCATCCTACCAAAGGTCACATCAAAGTTCATACTGGCTTATTTTAAATAAGAGGTTTTAGAAAAATGCTTAAGAAGATGCTGATATACTTAAAAAGAAGGAAAAAAACACTCTATGGTTCAAGAAATTATTTTAAAATATTTGTCATCATACAGGTGATTTATTGCAGAATGCACTGGTTTAATGCCACACTAACCTCTGCTCAGTATCATGGCTTTCCATATATAGTAAATAGGCAGAGCATGCTATGTATCTGAGATTAGAAAGTGGCCCCTCAGTCACTAAGTAGACTTTTCTTTAAATATATAGAATCATAGAATCATGGAATGGTTTGGGTTGGAAGGGGCCTTAAAGATCATCTAGTTCCAACATCCCCTGCCATGGGCAGGGACACCTTCCACTAGACCAGGTTGCTCAAAGCCCCATCCAACCTGGCCTTGAACACTTGCAAGGATGGGACATCCACAAGTTCTCTGGGCAACCTGTTCTGGTGCCTCACCACCTTCATAGTGAAGAACTTCTTCCTTATATCTGATCTAAACCTACCCTCTTTCAGTTTAAAGCCATTATCCCTTGTCCTATCACAACATGCCCTTGTAAAAAGTCCCTCTCCAGCTTTCTTGTAGGCCCCCTTCAGGTACTGGAAGGCTGCAATAAGGTCTCCCCAGAGCCTTCTCTTCTCCAGGCTGAACAACCCCAATTCTCTCAGCCTGTCTTCAGAGGAGAGGTACTCCAGCCCTATGATCATCTTTGTGGCCCTTCTCTGGACTCGCTCCAACAGGTCCATGTCCTTCTTATGTTGGGGGCTCCAGAGCTGGATGCAGTACTCCAGGTGGGGTCTCATGAGAGCAGAGTAGGGGGGGGAGAATCACCTCCCTTGACCAGCACCTTGAATCGTGCTGGCCACGATTCTTCTGATGCAGCCCAGGATACAGTTGGCTTTCTGGGCTGCAAGTGCACATTGACAGATCATGTTGAGCTTCTCATCAACCAACACCCCCAAGTCCTTCTCCTCAGGGCTGCTGTCAATCCATTCTCCGCCCAGCCTGTTTTTGTCCTATATATATATGCATATCCTATTTAAAATGTAAGGGCCCACTTTCTAATCTCTGTCAAGCAGGATGCAGTTAACGGACATCTACAAACATTCAGTATTACAATACATGTGAATCAGGTGATTTCTCAGATACACAGTGATCTATGTCACAAATTTAACATGGACTTAGGCACTAAATCTTTAGGGTAAGAATAGCCAAGTTGACACTGATGCTTTAGAGGCCTATTTTCATTTTAATGGACATGGAAGTGAGGATTTATGTGCACAATTTATTTTATTCCTAGCAAGAGTTATTCGTTAAATGACATGAGGAAAACAGACATCTTCCTAGCAAAATATAGCACCTTTATGCAGGATTTAAACCTGAAGCGACCATCGATAAACTCTAAGATATAAAGGCATTATAATGCATTATTTCGAGCTAAAGATACTATATTGAAGCACGAAACCAACTTATTCGTTTTCAGGCCTGAGAAGCCGAAAGGCTGATTTTTCTGAAATCAGCCGAAACCCTCTCCCGCAAGCCCGTGTTCTCGGTTTGTGTAACACCCCCAAATACCGGCAAAACAAATGGCTACAGCCGAGCCCTCGCCCGATCCTCTTCCCCCGACTGCCATCTGCTGTCCGGCCCGCCACGGCAGCACAGGAAGGCCGATCCCGCTGCCCGCAACTGCCTGCCGCAGGCGTTGCCAGCCGGGGGGCGGCTGCGGGGGTGCTGCGCCGCGCTGTGGGCTGGGTCTGCCCCCAAAGACTCTGCCACGACAGGTGAAGAGCCTTTAAGGATGGTCTTTCAGGTCATCAGTAAATGAAAAGGAGGTTGCCAGAAATGGAGACAGACGATAAGTCTGGGGAGGTGTAAAGTCTTTCATTGGAACACGGATAATATTGGAAAAAAATGACATATGTCGGGGTTGCTCCACCAGTTGTCGTTCCCCTGCAGAGTGCTTGCTTCTCGGAAAAGAAATCGATGAACAGCTTAGATGGAGATGGGCGCTTGTTATGTAATGCAGATTACTCAATCCATAATTGTTGGTGGACATCAAAGAAAAACAGGAAAAAGTTAAGAATACGTGCCCGTGACTCACTGGTGTCAGTGTGGACGCTTTATATTAATTATTAAAGTTTTAACTCACTCACTGGTCTGTTACTGTTTCGCTATTAGTTTAATGGAGAGCCGATAAATACAAACTACATACAAAATCAAACTTCTCTGCAAGCTGTATCTTGATTTCTTGCAAAAAGACATGCCAACATTTAGTTAATTCAAATTTATAGTCCTTCCACAGATAATGCACACACTTGTAATAATTTTAGAAACTCTTTGTGTTTTGTTTTGATGAGGTGAACGTTAAAGTGCTGTCTGTTATTTAGTGAACAAAACAATGCAGTCATCAACTACTTACATTTAAGTCACAGTCTTTGTGTGGCCAACAAACCACATTTTCCCTACTAAACTGTGTGTTATCTTTTTAAATTTCTGGAGGTTCGTCCCAGCCCTGGCAAGCATGGTCCCTGGTGCTGCTGCCTACTGCTTGTTAGAACCCTGAGTCAACAACTTCCATTTGCCCAAGTTCACTTTTGTATAGAGCAATCTTTGCCCTTTTTTTAAAAAAACACAGTTAGTTCTGAGTTCCACTGTTTTTCCAGTGGTGCCCACAAGTCCTTTTCCTTGATTCCACTTCTGCAGGCAGTCTGTGCTTGCAGCTGGGCATTTGAGAGCTTCAAGGACATGTGTAGAGTACAACATATCTATACATGTTTTATGCATAAGTTGATTAGTTCTGTCTCCAACACAGCTAGAAGTCTAGAGAAACTCTGCACCTGACACAGATTTCCCAGTTTCAGAGATCCTATTGCTTCAGGTTTTTTACCATTCTCGAGTGAGGATTTTTGGGTTTCTTCTTGGTTGATGTAGATTTGGTCAGTTCTGTTTGGCCTGGTCAGGTGCTGTGGCGGATCCCCCACCTGCGCCAAGCTGGCAGTGCTCCGTGTGATCCCATGACTCAGAGAACAGGTGACTCCCACCAGCATTTGCTTTCCTTGTCATGCGCTGTCTCTGCATTCTGCCACCCACTTGCAGAGAAGGAGAAAACTCATTCTCCCAGATAGCCAGTCCATCATTTTGCTTAAGGTAACTGTAGGGACATACCATGAATCAAGATGGCTGGAAAAAAATGGCAGAGTCTTCATGTTTTGATACTCTATGATTGAATAATTCCACAGTAATAAATTCAAAAAGAAATGTTAGATCTGACTTTTTCCTGCAGAGTTAGAAAGTTTTGAAACATACTCCTAATGCAGGGACAATTCTGAGAAAATTTCAGCCAGAAAGTTTTACCCAGCTTTTGGCAAGGAAACATTTCCTTATGAGCATATGTAAAAATAAGTGCTTCATGTAGGATGTTTAAACATAGCTTTTCTGTCAGCTTGCATGTAATTGTTTTAACGACCTCTTTGGATGAGTATGAATCCTGACAAATTACATAATATAGGTCCGGATTCTTGACATGACTTTGATACATATAATAAAATGGAAGTTAACAACTATTCCTGGTAGGAATACACATCCTGCAGTCTTTTACAAGTTTGAGTAATTCTACAAAGCCAGGATCATTACAGAAACTAGAATTTCTTATATTGGGGGAAGGAGGAGAACAAGAAGGGTTTTTTTTCTGATTTTCTTTTAATAGATTTGCTGTGCACATTGAAATCTCAATATTATGCAGAAACTGCAGAACATATAAAAGAAAAAGAGAGAACACAACAGAACAAACCTTCAAGCACTCTTCTAAATAAGAAATAATGAGCCATGGGAGAAAAAGCCCTCAGACAAAACAAAGATAAAATTACACCACCTTCCTTCCATCTCCAGTAGAGCTGTGGCAGTTAGATTCCAGGCAGATGTATTTAGTTGTGTGATTTCAGGAGGCACCCATCACATATACAACCAAAAGAGGAAAAGCTGTTCCTAACACTAAGAAACTTTTCAGACATCTTAAATATGAACAGACGTGAATAAAGGCAATGATTTTCTTAAACTATAGAAAGTGTATGTATACCCATTTGTAGTATTCTGCCTTTTTCACAAATGGAGATTCACTCACACACATCACACTTTGTAGGCTGCAACAGTAGCTCAAACTACTAATAAAAATGATTTGCACTGCTGCACTGGATTGTGATTTGCAGTGGTGGAGATGAAAGTAAATCTTCATTTCTGTCAAAACATGAGGTGATCCAGACCAAGGGTAGGCATCTCTCATCAAGTAGAGAGGTGACAATATCTGAAGCTGCTGCAGGCATTTGTTTCAGAACATCTTCTGATAGTTTTTTGAGCAAAGTAAAACACACCACATTCTCCCCAAAACTGCAAAGCAGCAGCAACTAAAGAGCGAAAGGTAACAAATGTCAAATCCGTTAGAATTGTCATTCAAAGTCAGAGAATTTAGAGTATGTACAGCCTACTCCTGTGAGTTTTCACTTAGAGCACTTAGTAGATTTCAAGTTAAAGCATGATCATTTACCAATATGCACAGAACATTTAGAATTGTAAGATAAATTTTAAAAAACCCTGGAAAAAATCACAGCTTGGAAAAAATCTTGCACCCAAGTGCAAGATGCTAATTTCTATCTTTAATTTAAAGTTTTAAAACAAAACAATACCCCTCCAAAAAAAACCCCACCAACAAAAAGGCAGTTTCTATTGTAAATGGATAGTCAAAACATCCTTCAAAATTTCTTGCATTTTCTGTGGAAGTATGTATCCCTAAGCATCGCTAAAGGGCATACCAGACTGTTAGATCTCCGGTCTCCTCTACTTGGCAGCACCTGTGTTTTTCTATCATACTTGGTCAAAAAGTCTCACTTACTGATCTCTCAGATGAGAGCGTAATATATAGCTTGTGCTCATTTTGATCTGTGTTCACTGGAGGTAGACACATTAAACTTCAAGGCTTTAATACATGCTTGTAGTCTAAATAGACACACACGGCCATTACCAGAGCACAGACAAAATACACTTACCAGGACAGGAACAAAGGTATCCCCGTGATAGGTCATGTTAGCCTACCCTTCAACAATAGTAAGAACAAGCTGCTTTCTAAAAAGAAAACTACAGTTTGAAGAAGTTCTTCAGGAAGCCATCAGAAATAATCTCACTCCTTCAAAAGCTTAAATGGAAATTTTCAGGAAATTTTCTGCTTAAAGAGCGATTTACATATCAAAGTGTATGTTTCAGTCTGATTTTGTGCTTGCATTAAACACACACCATTTGATATGAAATAACAAGTAACAATCAATGGCTTTATAGGATGGCTAGGACATTTAATGGGAATATAAAAATGATCTTCACTCTGGTAACACAAAAGGGACTTCTAAGTACTTCTGCAAGTCATTAAGTTATACCCATTTTGAACTGTGTTTCCACCAACAAATAAGGTTGTTATATGTTGGAAAGAGATGTAAAAATAAAGACATAAAAAGAGACATCTGTTCACTTATTCACTGAATCAACTTTTGGGAATTATTCTGCATATATATATCTCTGAAAATATGCAACTGTATTATATATATATTTATGTATGCATATATATAAAATGCTAAAATAGTAGTGCAACAGAATATTTGTCATAGGAGAATCTCTTCTGCTGTTAAGTGAAGTGTCCTGGTTTCAGCTGGGTTAGAGTTACTTTTC
>VYZW01033088.1:5650-75730 GCA_013401315.1 Balaeniceps rex | reverse complement strand
AAGCCTTGATGCAGAGGAGTTAGATCTAAATAATAATTTATGCTAGTATTTAACTGCAGATACATGAGAAGCCCTGTTGACATGGCCAAGCCAATTTCAAAGCGAAGAACAGATTTAAGTGCATTGCTGGATGAAGGCCAGAGGCAGCTGAAGTGAGCACTAAGACCACTTTGGAGGCTTCTTTTTTCTCTGAATCCTCAGAGCACCCAGGCCTTTTCCTGGATAGTCTTGGGAAGGATTATCAAGGTAAAGCAGATCTAAAATAGTCAGTTTTAAAACCACCTAGAACAGAACTTGAGACAATAGCTGAACCCCTTTCCATACACAAGAGGGAAATTTCCTTTAGCCCTTCAACAGAAATTTTGTATTAGGCTTTCAAACAGCTTTAGGGGCTGTTTGTTGATTTAGAGACTATTTGTTGATTGAGACTTTTAAAACAAAACATCCGGGTCAATTTTTATTTCCCTCATTGGAATTGCTTTATAATCTTCCTGATCTTATTCTTCAGGTCAGAAAAAGGATTGTGTCCAAAAGCATTTGCTCAGAAACTGGATTGTAATAATAAATGTCAGCCAGTTATACCAGATACCCCCTTTTTTTGGATGCCATCCTACAGTGTTTTCAGGTGGTATTTGAAATCAATTATCACACTGGGAAGGACTGTAAAGTATGTCAGAAGGTGGGCTCCAATTCAACAGAATTGGCTTCAATGCTTTCTAATCCCTGGAAGGAAATTTTCTCCTTAGTTTTATAAAACTTTCTATCAGGCTGCTGCTATTTGCTTCTAGTTGGTTTAGACAATCAGGGAAATCCCACTTCAGCCATGGTTGACTACGAAAGTCCTACTGAATTGACAGGAGCCAAGATTTTTTTCCAGTGGGGTCATTTCCTAACCCCTGGGTCAAACCAATAGAAAAGGACGAATTCTCAAACTCCAAAGCATTTGGAATTGTTATGGATAAACAGTTGAGAACCAAAGGCCCTATTATCCGTACAGATCTGGAACGATGCACATTTCCAGTCTACTAATTTTTGCAATTTGCGAATATAATGCGGTGCTGGAACATCTTTGTTACCATTCGTATTTACTTGAAAGCATGTCAGGTCTTACTTGGAAGTGAGAATTACATGGCTTTTGCTCTTTTTTCTTCCACTTCTTAAAAAACAGGCTATGCTCCTACTGAAAATGAAGCATTCGATACAGACTTCACAAATCAATTTTTGCTCATGACTTAAAGACAAGCACAGGTTTCCAGAAAATTTCTGCAGTGCTGTAGCAGAGCACTCTTTGTTTACTTCTAGAGTTTATGGAGAGTTCAGGACATGGATGGTGCATATGTTCAAAACAAACTCTCACACAAAAAAATGCAGTACTCCTGTTCTCTGGTACAGGTTTAGAATATATTGAAGTCTATCCTCCATCACTTCTATAGCTGGGACTTTGAGAATCCTTAGATAATTGATAGCGAAGATTAGAAAGAATAACATTCTTTCATGTTTAGGGGAGCTACAAAAATCCAGGCAGTATGCCTCAGCATTCCTGTGATATCTATGTGAGTAAACAGGGACAACAGATGAAGTGTGGCTCAGGGGACCTGCTCGGAATATTTTTAATCAGGGGAAAGGTTTTGACTTGGGTTTACCTTTGTGTAAAGATGAAAAGATGAATAATTAGGGTGATATTCTTATTGGGGCACTATTTCTCATTGCTTGTTGCTGCAGTAAGTGTTCAGTGCCCCAACAGTGGCACAAGGGAGATGTCTTTGCGCAGGCATAAAGTTGGAGATCTTCCTCCTCAGTGTGCGTTAGCCATCCTCGATGCCAGTGTCTACATCTAAGCTAGACCTGTGCACAGCACAGAGAAATAGACACTCTCAGCACACAATTCATTTGATCAGATGTTGAGTTCAAGATGAGACAAACTGTATTATAAAGCCGACTATTTCTCCCCATGGACTATGAAAAGGGTATAGGAGTTGTTTCTTTTGGTTGGGCGAATTCCCACAGGAATGAAACAGGCTATCTAGAAGTACTACCCAGTTTGTCCAGCAATTAAATTAAGATAAATGTGCTTGCCACATTTGTATTAATGTGGTTCTACATTCACAATTAAGCTATAAAAGAAAGACTTTGCTCTGAGGAGGTGTCACTCTGGCACACAAAAACTTTGCATCCTGCCAAAGATCTTAGCTGCAGATACACTGAAATCCATGTTCTTCCTGACTTAACATCTGAAGTTTGGCCGTGATTTATCCCTAACAGACTTGACACCTGCCAGTGTTTCTTATTGCCTTGCAATTTACAAATGTTTCTGACAAACATTCTTTCCTCCCTCAGAAATATGTAAACATTATACTAGATAGGCACTTGTTTTAATTAGTATTTTTAAAGCATTATTTTAATTAATTTGTTGTGTTACTTGGTTAATATTTTCAGTGAATTTCCTTTGAAACTGTTCATTTGCAATATTTTGCTCCTCTGGAACAGGTTCTTCCCTGCGCTCCTGTGCCTCCCAGCTAATGTAACAGCAGTGCTTAGCTCTCAACACCTTGGGAGACAGGCTTACAGAATTGTCTTTCACCACTCTGATCACTGCTCCAACTGGGGTTTCTAAATCAATTCAATCTCCAAGATTTTCCTTCCTCAGAGAGCTTCTCTAGGCCTGGGCCACTTCAGTGTTTATGCTCTTTAAAAAATTAAAGAATAACATTTTTTAAAAGATAAAGGTTTTGGTTGAAATTGAGTGCTGTGCTTAATGCAGAGTTTGATATGTTGCAACAATTTTTGTGAGGTGTTATGACCTACAGTGAGGCACCACCTTTAAAAACATAAAAAATATGTTTAATTTTCAAAAGTTCAGGGCACTCCTGGACTCCAGCAGTTTTGATGGGAATGTTGGGTGAGCTCTGGCCTCCAGTGGAGTCAGGAGAATTTTTATCAGAGAGCGAGTTTTGGCCTATACATTTAAGAAGTGCAATTAAATCACTTTCTTTTTCAGCCTAGATAAGGATTTCAGTTCCTCAGTTTAATACACTCCAGTCTGAAATATTTGTTCTTTGTAACTGTGAAAGAAGGAAATGTTCGGGAGAAAGTTGTAGCATAAAGTTGAACTTGAAGTGATCTCCTGAGATGTCTTTTATTTGTCTGTTAAGCAGAATGCACATTTATGGTGCTGTATAAATAATAATAATAATGCTATCACCTCTCTGTATTCTGTTTATTGTAATCTGTTTATTCTGCAAAACTCAGCAATGAAAGTAAAAATAGCCTTGATATGTGTTTTCAGTGAAGATCCATAGCCATTTTTATTTCATACAAACTTGTTCTCTCTTCCCCAGTTATAAGGCAGTTTGTATTTAAAGATATCAAAGGAAAACAAAAGCAAGTCTCAAAAAAAGAAGTTCTGACAACATTAAGTAACTCAACTCCATAAAAGTTTGAGGCTATATCAACCAATAATTTTTTTAAGTACTCCCCAATCAAATTAGTGAAAAGTTCTATCTAAAAATCAGTGGTGGTCAACGGCCCAAGGAATTTAAAAAATGCGGTGGAACCATACAACTCAAGGAATTAGTCATAAGACAGGGAATCTTTTACCTATAAATCTCAGTTTGAAACCATCTCAGTTTCAGTACGTAGTAACACTAGTTAGGGATTGATGGCCTGTAGGGATCAACATTAAAAGGCAATAGCTACCACATTGTGGTATCCAAGGTATTAAGGCTATTTCCCGTACCTAAAAGAGGAAATCAAGAAAGTGTTCAGATATTAATGTTCGCTAGCATTTGTGAAATGAATAGGCTTGACCTCAGTCTCCCCTCTTTTCCAGCAAAAAGGAGACGCTGCAAAAAGTGCCTCCTTATTTGTGACCTTGAAACCACCAGCCCTGTGGATGATTAACTTAGTGAAGAGGGAGGAGGAAGACAAGTACATTGGTAAGGGGAAGAAACAGAGGAGTTTTGCAAAACCTGCTGCTCATAACTACACCCTTTCCATGGGTAAATAGTTTTTCAGGCTCTTAGGCTGCCAATCCTGCTCTTTTATCACCTATAAATATACTTATGGCATATAAAAAAGAGTCCTGAAGTAATTAAGGGAGAAAATATGAACTGACTGTCTAGGCATTAATCATGGTATTTTATATTAAACTAGTATGAAAGTCACCACTTTTAGAAACTTTCACATATCATACTTCCCTGCTTAAGCAGTTCACAAAGGATTTGCAACAGTTTCCTCATTCCAAGGCTAGGGAATTACTATAAATGCAATAATCAACATTGGAAACCCCCAACAGCGCAATTTTAAAAGCAATGACTTTATACTGCTGCACGAGATTTCAGTGTGTTTTAATGCTCACAGGGACCAGCGGCCAGCCTTTCACTGAGCAATGCGTGCAAGAGGCAGGGGATGGAAGTTGACTCTGGGAAGAGAGGGGGATCACACAAGTGTTTTTAAACCTGGCCACACTGATAATTGATTTCTTCCAAAATAAAATACAAACAACAGTGCTACACTACTTCAACACCTCATTTGCGTAGGGCTCCTATGGACTGAATGCAAAGAGGGTTAGCTGAAAGCATGGCTTTCCCAGCTGCAAGCTAAGAGTTGCCCAATGCAGCAAGAATCCTAACATCTCCAGGAAAATTAACGTGGTGCTCATCCTTGAAAAACAAAGGCCCTGAGGCACCTCTCAGGGTACGTCAGCTGTGTGCAGAGGACTTGGGGGCATGGAATGGCCTGGATGTGCACCACCCGGCACAGTGATGGTGTTATGAGATGCTGGCCTGGGCATACCCCTTAGCAGCTTAGCAGCCTCCCTGTGTAGTCTGGCCTCAGTATGGCCCCTCCCATCTCCAAAAGCTTCATTATTGGTCAGAAATGCTCCTGCGGACACTGCTCAAATGCTGAAACAGAGTTTCTCTGACATGGAGGCAGTCTCGGCATCAGAGAGCAGTACGCGTGGTGACTTATCTCTCTCAAGGCAATTCCAAGCCCTCATGCCTAACTGGTGCCTAATTAATGGCCTTAAAAATAAATCGCATATCCCTGGGGCCAAGGAAGGTGCTGTTCCTGTCTTGCTGTTGTGCTTTCCATCCAGCTGCAACCTCTCCAGGCTGCTGGAAGAGGCTGGGTGACCTGTCCAGGTGCTGGCTCGCTGGGGGTCAGTCTCACAAGGTGCTGGCCCTGCTTAGGTGCCACGCGTTTTGGGGACGTGATGGGCTGTTGCGTGAAGGCTTGCATCTTGCAAGCCCTGCTTGTGTGTAGTGCAGTTGCTCACCTGCAGTGTCTTTTTTCCCTTCCTTATTTTTCTTCTGTAAGCTAAACATAACAAGGCCACATCCTCCCATATGACCAGGGCGGGTTGCTGCATCTTCTAGCATCTATCCAAATCCAATACCTGCATCACTTCTGACAGCTTTTGCCACAAAGCCCTCTGATGACTTTTTGTCCCATTTAAGACCTGTCAGTCCTTTGCTCCTGTCTAGCCCTTCCTGGCCCTGGGTTGAAGTAACTTATTAAAAATTCCTTGCAGACCTACATTAGTATAAATTAAGAGGTAGAGGACATTATCCTGCATAAAGTGTGAATTTTTATTCAAATAATTCTATTAGCATAATTATCTTTTTGAGAAATTAAATGTACATTATTACACTTGATGTGCTACAAATTATAAAAGGAAAATTTCACTTATAAGGTTGCACAGTTCTCAAGCAATTAGCCATATTGCACCCAGCAAACCAAAATTAAACACATAAATTAAAACGGCAGGGGGGTTAATAATGTTAGAAAGGGGGTGTAGGCTATGCGGTTTCTTGCTTCCGAAGCTCCAACTAAAGATAGTTCTGACAGGAACAGGTCAGACAAGTGGGGTTAACAGGTTTCCCCACATTTTTCTAACTTGCGATGTAAAAAACGTGCTTGACAGAACAATTACGTGAACTACTTTCATCAGGCATAATAACATAATCTAAGCAAGTCATTTACTTGTGTGCTCTGTATATAATCTTGCAATATGCCCCTGATTTTTGCAATACATAGCCTTTATTGGCATTTTAATCAATAGGCACATTGGGTCTGAATTCAGCATTCATACTCTTTTTATGATTATTGAATGCCTGTGTTTGCATCTGTATGCAGCTACCTACACAAAAACATATAGCATTTTATAGCGCTTTATAGACATACCTTTTATCCAGCAGGCATTAATTATTACAACCACCAAAATTAATCAACACACAGAAATATTTGCAGGAAGATTAAAACATTTGGACGCCAGCAGTAAATTAAATAGCATGGAGAAACACATGAATGTTGCTGAATGGGCTCTAAAGGTGTCTTGCACTCACCGAGCTTGCTGACATTCTTCTAGACGAGCTTCAGTACAAGAAATGTCCTGTATTTGAAAAAATACGCATTTGCCTTGCCATGTGAAGTTGAAGTAAGACTGAGGAACTACTGGAAATCAGGAAAGAAATAGCAATGGTTGTCCCAGACCCCTCAGCTGAGGGACCTAGCCTGCCCTTTGCTGTGCAAGTGCACACCGTAATGATGTGGAGGAGCGCTATTCCTTTGCTATCCAGTAGGTCACAGCCAGCGGGGACCAAGAGTACTTACAGCATGTTCTTCTGTCTGTGTCAGAGGAAAATTTTCATTCGGGCCAAGCCTGTGAGTTGATTATCTTCTGCATTTTATACAGTTCTTCCCTGGAAAATGGTAAAAAATTCCTCTCTTTCCTGCCTGTTTCATAGTGCTTCTAAAAGGAAACAGAAGACATGCTTACCATGAAATGTTATGGGGTTTGGGTAGTTTTCTAGCATAATTCAGGTTATTTGCTTTGGCCTGAAATATACTGAATTGTTTGGATGCTGACTGCTTTAGGGAACATCTGTCTCCTCTTGGTGCTGCTGTACCATAGTGATATAGAAGATATTTGCCAATTAGGGGAGATTTCAAGAGAGAGGTCTTTGACTTGCTTTTTCCTCACTCCTCCGTCTTTTAGCATGCCAGAATTTTTGTTTGTTCCATTCCTTATGTCACACTTTTTCTCTTTATTCGAGAGCCTGTTCTAATGTCCAAGAAGGATCGGATTTACAGGGGATCTTTTACACAGGAACATTATGTTGTAAGCGTTTGCCTAGTCCATACTAACTGCATGGAGTTTTGTATGCAATTGTATATGCATCCAGAGAGGAGAAAAAGAGCTTCTGATAAAACACAAGAAATGAATTTAAAATAACTTGGTTTTTTGCTATAGTTGTTGGGAGAAAGGGGCAAAATTAGTGCTTTCCAGTGTTTGTTATGACAAAACTGAGCATAGGAAGAAAGAAAAAGGAAAAATAATACAGAATAGCTCTCTAAATTCTTATCAATGAGATTAAACCCAAGATTACACAAAATAATTGAATCAGATTGATCCCATAACATTTGCATTGCCTCTGTTTTCCAGCATAAGAAGCTATGCCTTTCCAGAAAAAAAGAAATGAATTGTTCATTCATTCATTCAGGTGTAAAGTTTTCAAGAACTGGGCAGAGAAGAGTAAGATTAGTGAGTAGGACCAGCCTGTTCCAGGTCACAGTGCCTATGCAAGAGAAATGCTCAGGAAGCTCAGAATATGCTGTCATTTCAAATCCCACTGAATCACTATCATGACGAGTCTGAGCATTTCCTCATTGAAATGCTCTGTTTATTCCCCTCCTCACCCTTTGGCTCTCTATCAGTACTGGCAATCCCCTCTCACAGTGTATTTCCCTTGGTCTTCCCTTTATGCCAAGGCTGGACATCTTCTTCAAGCACAGACTTCAACTCCCAGAGTCTACAAGATTCAACGTTTCAGACCTTTCTAGGTGTAGACAGGTGACAACTGACTACCCTTTCCACTCCTGGGGAAACTGGATGTCTTCCAGCAGCAATGATGCCCAAATGAGAGGTTTCAAAGTTTATTGGGTTGGTTTCTTAAAACACCTGTGGGCTGGTGTTGTCCTGCAGAGCATCAGCAGCTCACCGCCAGTTCTCTGCACTGGTGAAATGGGCGACATCCACACTTCCCAGGTCTGCAAGGACGTGAAGGCATGCCCAAGACACACTACTTCCTCTTCAGGTTTCCCTAGAAAACCCATGCACTTTTTCAGCAGATGATGTTTGGCCTCTGAGGAAGAGTCTTGGGGTGCCCCAGGTGTCTGATGTCCAATCTGGGCACTGCAGGAAGGGCAAGTGAGGCAGGCAGAGTGCTTGGCCATGCACAGGCACACAGCCTGGTTATGAGGCTAGCAAATGCAGCAAGAGCACTGACTGAGCTTTGAGTTTACTCAAAGATGATTTACTCCTGCCTCAGGAGTGTGCCAGCAGGAAGGAGTGTGAGGAGATGGTAAATTTGGCCCGAAAAGGGACTTTTGTGAAGACATGAAGAAGCGGTTGAGCCTCATCATTGTGGGACCTCTTTATTCCTGAAGTGCTGTATAAAGGGAATGGCAATAGGGGTGTGTTTGGTTGTGACTACTCCAATTTATCCATATC
Organism: Balaeniceps rex; assembly: GCA_013401315.1. Classification (NCBI taxonomy): domain Eukaryota; kingdom Metazoa; phylum Chordata; class Aves; order Pelecaniformes; family Balaenicipitidae; genus Balaeniceps; species Balaeniceps rex. The sequence goes on along the minus strand of VYZW01033088.1, from coordinate 67,215 downwards.
CCTAGTGCATCAGCTTCCAGAAGAATTAATTTAGTCTTCTTCCCTCCTATTGATGTAGCTTTTTCCATAGTTGTTGTGGCTGCCACAGTTTAGCATCTTGGTCTTCACTCCTCCATCTTCCAAGACCAGACATGGTGACGTATCCACTCACATCTATCTCAGTCCCTCTCTTCAGCAGTGACACCTATTTTAACTTCTCCCTTCAGCGGCTGTAATACCTCCCATCAGCCTCCTTCCATGCCTGCCACACGAAATAGAAAATTAAAAAAAAAAATAGAGGAAAGAAGGGGAAAACTTTTCACAACAGAGAGAGGAAAAGGCCTTAGGGATGAGTTGGAAGTTGTCTAGATTGAACTGGAAGGAAGAGACAGGGAAGGCAGCAGGGATAGGGAAAGGACAAAACAGCTATCAGGTTATCAAGTGAAGTTGCACCAGGGAGAGTGGGACCTTTTCCAACACTGGATGCAAGAAGGGCTCTGCAGCTGTCTTGCAAAGAAATAACAGCAGTAATGAGAAATCAGAGGTGGTGTGATTTGGCTAGATAGTGTCGCGTACATCCAGACAAAATAATCAGAAATGCTCAGATAAATCAGTCCTAAAATCTTCACTTTTCTGCAGCATTATATGCAGATGGAACTTGCAGACCTTTACGCATTTTTTGCAAAGAAACCAGTGCAATGCCATGGTTTGATCTATGCGTTGAAGAACATTGGTTTGAATGTTCGAGGGCTCTTACTCCTCTCACTATTTGGAGAAAAGCTCTTTAAAATCAGTCTGAAAACAACACATAAACTATGTTTTTGATGATTAAAGCATTAACGGGACTAGGTACCGTAAGTTCAATACAACAAGATTTCTGTGTTCATCTAAGCTTTTTAATTTATCCAGTACAACAAAGAAAGAAAAACAGATAATGAAGGGTGGTTTTGTTTAGAAAGCAGGCATGAGAGCTCACCAAAACTATGAGTCCTCATCATGTAACTAGCATTTAGGAGTTATGATAAGGAAATGGAGAGCTGCAAAATAATGCATATCATATATAGATTTCTCACAACACCTTGTCAGGTATAAATCCTACATCACATATAAAGAAGTGGTGATACAGAGCTTACACGATTTTCTGAAAGAATTTTTGTCAGACGCAGGTTTTCCTGGATTCTATTCTATTGCCTTGACCACTAAACTATGCTAAGTTAAAGATGATCGTAGTCTACTGAGATCTAACTGGGCTTTATCAATCTTTTTTATTATTATTATTTTAAATAAATAAATGGGTGTACTAGAGATATGTTAATGCAATTGTTGCCCAGGGCAGCTAGAACCGGAGCAGAAATCAAGAGAGACTCTCAGAGTAAAGATAGAGGTGAAATGAAAATGAAAAGGATTAAAACCAAAAGCCTTAAATAATCATATTGTTTTTAAAATATCAGGAGAGCTGGGGAGAAGTCGGAGTCTTCTAAAAGCTTGTCTCTAGCATGTGATAAAAACATTTAGGGCATTCACCAGGTAGGGGAATTGGGAAAAGTGTGTGGGTGGCTGCAAAGACAACCCCCCAAGGTCCATTTTGATTACAAGCTAGAGGTAAGTAGTAGCAGGAGTGTGTTACACTCTGAGATTAGTATCTTACTTGGAGTGGCTGAAGAGTTTTCAGCCACTCTACAGAGGTGAAATAGCCTGCGCTTATGGTTCAGATGGACAATATGGGCAAGCAGAAGTAGCAACTCACAGCAGATGAAAGGAATGATCCCATTGCTCCACGCCCCGTGTCCTTGGAGGGCCATACTCCTCCCACCCTGTGTGGTTTTGTGGGATTAGGCTTTTGGTGATTTATCTGCCTGTGCCAGCTAGCCACAGTCTGGCAAGTATGGCCTGTGGAGATGGGAAAAAGTGGAACTGCTCTGTTTCACCACAAGTAGGGACCTCTACTCTTAGCCTTACAGTCACCCTCTTAAGTGTTGGAAAACTCTTAGGTTCTTTCAGACTTGTTTCATCCACCCTGGTCTTATGAAGCGTATCTAGTGGCTTCAGCACCAAAAGCTAGATTATTGTCCTTAGCTTGACCCTGTCGGGGTGAGCCAGACACACTGGGATGGACTCGCAAAAGCATCTTGGGGTGTCACGGTGAGTTAGGTCCCTATTTACCCATGAGGATCTGGGCCTTTTCTCTTCTTTTTTAGAACTTGGGAATATGGCTGAGCTATAAAGGTTTAACAAGTTGGGGCTGAAGATCCTAAGAAGGAAGTGCAAATATAAGGAAAAAACAGGCAAAATCTTGTTTAAACAAAATGCCTGCACCATGCATTCTCCCTCAGGTGCTAATTTTAGGGAGAAGTATGAAATCCTATGGTCTTGCACCTGTAATTTCAGAGCAAATTGTGTCTCTATAGGATTGAGATATAATGTCTTTGACATACTCATCTTTCTTTGCCGGTGTTTGGCATCAGTTTAGATTTGTCCAGGGGTGAAGTGATTAAAAGCAGCAAGTTGTCTAATCGTCAGTGTAACACTGAACCTTCTCAAGGCAATTCACTATTAACGCTACATTTGAAGATGCATTCATTAATTTTCAACAGAACCCAGTGCTGAGAAGATGGCAGAAGTATAAGTTTGGCCAAAAGAGCTAGAAGAGAGTAAAGCACTTCCTGCAACTTGATAAAGTTATTTTAAAAAGGTTTTCTCAATATATAGATTCAAAGGCATTTTTAAAGTATTGTCTCTAAAACAATGAAAATCAGTATTATATGAATGATGGGACTCCCTCATTAGCTAATTATTGTTCCTATAATTAACTGAGAGCAACTAATCACATGGATACATCTGATACACTGATGACTGATTGAGGTAATGACTAGCTTTCAAACATATTTGTCACTAATTTGTAACTCACATAGGTGAAAATATGCAATAAAGTCGATGGCTGCTTGGAATCTGAAGTAAGAGAACAATCCTCTATTCATGTTCATGTCACACTGCTGTGATGAAGCAGCTTTCTAAGTGCTCCTTGAGGGAGTTTGCACATTTGCCATTTTGTCATTAGGATACTCAACTCTCTTCCCCCAGAGGAGATTGGCAGAAGGAGATTGAGGAAGGTGGAGTCAGCATCCTAAAAGGGGGAAGATACTCCTCTGTTTATTTGAAATGTTATTCATATGCTCTGTGAATTACAGACCGGTGAAAGATGCCAAGTTAACAGCCTGGGAGACTGGAATTTGTCTTTATCTAAAGACTGTGGGAAAACCAGAAGCTATCTGCTTTGATCTGTAGCTGGCTTTAACCTTGAATGTTTTTCCAGCAGAATGGTTACTTTGCTAGAAAACACTGTTCCAGGGCAACAAAAAGCCCTTCACAAATTTCATCAAATACAGCAAATAATTTTAGCCAGAAGAATAGAGGGAAGAGGAAAATGTAGAAAAATTGAAATATCAGTATGTCTGAACTACAACAGTTTGCTTTTCCCTTTGACCAAAATGTTAGAAAAGGATGGAAAAAAGGTGAAATAACTGGAATAAAAGTCTTAGAAGCATGGTTTTGGTCAAATGAATTTGGGGTAATCCAATGCTGACCAGCACTGAGTGTTCATAAACCTCAACATAGCTAACCCAGGAAGACGACTCCTTCAGGAGGTGAGCCAAATTTCAGGTGCCCCTGTAAAAGCCTCTATGCCTCCATTGATTGTTCAGAAGGCCTGTGTAGACAGACCAACTAAATTGGATATCTCTCAGCTGCCTGAAATTCAATGGTGTGACCTTTCAAAACGTGTCACTCTGCTTGAATTAAACATTGCAGGCTGATACAGAAAAATAAGGGTTTTGTCTCACTGAAATGATAAAAGTATTTCTGTTCAACACAATTTTTTTTTCATTTGACACCAAATTAAAAAAAAAAGAAAAAAGTACTTACAGCATAGTTCTAATATCCAGTTGTAATTTTAGCACTCGAGACGTAGTTTTTTATTCCTTCACATCTAGGTTGAGACCACTGACTGTTTTACCAAAACCAAAACAGATGACAGCTCCAACATTTTGATTATTGCTGGCCTAGCATGGGTATCTTCAGGCTATTAAATCTTGTGGGTGGAAGAAAATTTGCTTCTTCAAATCATGTAGCATGGAGCTTCTCCTATAGGGCTGAATTATGACAGACAAGGGCCAACTGCTGCCTGGTGGAGAAACGACCTTGTCACAGATTCCAGATTTGGATTTGCAACCACAAAGTTAGAGGCTACTCTTCTTTGGGGACATGGAAAGGAAAAGGTGGGATGAATATGGGGTTACTGCTAACCTAGAAAGAAAAGCAAGCATTAACCAGGAATAATTTAAGTGGCGGTTCCTCACTTTGGTATGTCACTCCAAAGGCGAGCCCAAATTCACAGCAGAAACACCACTTGTAGAGATACCTTCCAAAGCTGGATGAAGAAGAAAGGAAAAGAAGTCAGATCTGAGATCCAGCTAACTCTCACCACTATGCTGACTTGAGTGGCATGCTTGTGAGTAATACCAGCAACTAACATTTGGCCTTGAAACAGTTTCCATATTTGCACGGAGTGCTCTGATTCGGGACTGCAGATACACTACCTGGGCAGACGTCAGGCTTGACTGTGTTAGTGTTGATTTCCCCCTTTCCTTTTTGCAGCCACCAGGATGGTTCCTGTGCACAGCCTCCAGGTCACCATCAGCACCGTAAGGCTGCAGGGCTGCAGACCCAGAGGCTTCTGATGGTGATGAAGGCAAAAGCCAATAGCCCAAAGGCTGATGCATAGCTCTGACCACCACTGGCTGGTGGGTCCTGCAGCCCAGAAACAGACACCTTTAACTACTCAGTCACCCAGACGGGACATTTTCAGCCCATATCTGGTCTAGACTTTGCATGCTATTTCCCATTCCTCATGGCAAGTGCGGTTTAGCCCTCATTGCTCTTCTGCATTTTGCTTGCCTTTGTGACACTGGAATAGTGCAACCTCTCCCAAGCCTCCAGTTTGAGCAGTCCTACCAGATGTCAAATCAGGTTTCAAAATATAAGATCCAACTTATAAGGATCAGAGAAAAATAAACCCCCATCTGTCTAACCAGACACCAATCACTGTGTTATCTGAGCGCCTCACAAATAAAGCATGTCATACAGAACATTTATTGCCATTTATCTCAGGGATGTTGTTTGCATATCAGTCTTTATCTTAGGATTTTGCAAAATAGCTAAAGGCATTTGAGTCAAGGCACAGAGAACAAAGTGAGCAGTAATTGCAGTTATTCAGACCCCATGACACTTTCCACAACTGTCAAATAACAAAGTTAACTAATGAGATAGTCCATACCTGTGAAAGGATTCATAAAGAAAAAGGACTCTATCTACGCTTCCTACACTAACCTTTCAGTTAATTGCTGAAAGGCTCCAGCTGACCATCAGAGAAAGTCAATTCTGTGCATGTAAGTGTACCTAAAGCAAAAAAGTCCAACCTGCCATTAAGACAATGTATAAGCTTGCAAGAGAGGTTAAGTGCATGTCTGTCTGCCTAACCCACCGCAGTAGCATTCAAGAACACCAGACCGTCCTCGGTCCTGTTACAACCCTGCATCCAGAGGAGCCTAACTCCACTTTTTCCTCCATATCTCTACCTTAAAAATGGAGATAACGGCACTCGTTTGACTCACTTGGACATTGTGAAGATTTAAAGAAACCACTTTCAGCAACTTCACAGAAGACATTTCTGAGTTTTAATTTATCAGAAGCATTTTTTTCAAATAACAGGACAATGATGATGCAAGAGCAGTAGGTGGCAGAAAAAGGTTTCAAGCTTGGATTAAAAGTACGTAGGATGTAGACCACCAGGATGAGCCCTCCTGCGGGAGGTGTTGCAGAAATATTTCCACTTCCAGGGAACATGCTGTACTAGTGCAGAAAATGTCATTCCTTACTCAAACACTGACCCTTTTTTGTCTCTCTCTAAGTTGCACCCCAAGGGGCCAGAAGTCTAAGTGTTTTTTCAGACAATTATACATAATTACATAGTGATGCAAAGTGCCATAAAATGAATGAGAGAAGATATTTGCAAAGAAGTGCTTTTATAATCCTTGTCATGGTGTACATGGAATATTTTATCCACACTCAATCTTCGTATTTCCTAAATTTACATTATACATCATAGTCATATTATAGGCAATATAGTCTACTGAAGTATGCATTAATTAGCTTGGCTTTACTTCTAAACAGAGGTCATATAGTTAATTATTAAGCAGTTGAAGGAGTCAGAGAAGTCCTTTCTTATCATGTTCTGCTCCATAATCTTCATAGTGCAATTTCTTCCAGGGAAGGTGCAACGACTAGTCTTAAAGGAAATGGATAGGCATATCATTATTCTCCAAAAGTTGCCATCTAGGTAGGTCTTACAGCTGTGAGCCAAAGAAGTCTACATTAAACAAGGCCTGAATCTGCAGAGTCTGAAGCTGTCCCATCTCTTCAAATGGGGTGAGCTTCTGTGATAGTAATTGTACTTTATATGGCAACATTGTTGAGCTCTGCAAAGCAAGGACAAAGAAGTAGAAGTATCATCACGCAAAGGAGCTGCATTACTTATCCTGTAGGCTTGGCTACTCATACAAGTAGGAAGGATAAGAAAGGAGACTAATTTATATAGCCTGACCTACCTCACGTTAGCTGCACAGCCATGTTTTCTTATTCATGGTAAAGGCAAGGTAATCTTTCCCTGCTTATAAATTTATAAATTCTCACTCCATCATAACTGATAGACTCTTGTTTGTAACAATTCCCCACATGTCTGTTCCTCAGAGGAATCCTCTCACCCTACATGGTAAACTCCCAGGGCTTGTGAGTCTTTCTGGGGATTCTTCTATATCCCAAAGACATTCACATTTCAACATTTTAGAAAAAAAACACCCCACTTACAGGCAGAAAATGTATGTTTTGTTCAGAAAATAAAAGAAACAAAAAAGGACAAATCAACAACTGATTCACAATTTACGACTTGTTAAGCGTTTTGCTTCATAACCACAATCTGTTTACATGAATTGCTTTAGTGTAAGAGTCAGAAAGTTAATTGCTCAGTTGCAGGAACCTTAGATAAAAGCTTGTTCAGTAACTATAATTCACTACAGCCTACCAGAAGTCTAGAAGTAAATAACTTTACACCACAGTAATTCTACTGCCCTCTGATGATTCGCAAGTAACAGAAGGGGTTTGAACCAAAAGGGAGATTGTCTTATGAGAGGGTGATACGGAGTGTAATTTATTCCAGTCAAAGCTCTCAAGTAGCATCATTTCTGTGCTCTTTCACATCTCTGTGTGTCCATTTCAAGAACATCCTATAAGCTTGGGTCAAGCTTTTCAAAAAACAGTGCTTGTGCTGATCTGCTCCCCACCCGTACTCAGCAGTGATATACCTTAAATGCCACAGCCATACTTCTAACAGTGCACATTCTTCTGTATTTAGTTGGAGTCCCGGAGCCTTTAAGATAATGTCCAGAAGTGATTACATCATGTCCTTCCTTATGCTTCCCATAAACTGAAATGTCATCTCTATAAACTTCCACTCCCTCTAGGCCCTCTGGGCAGCATCTCACTCACTTTCCTTCAGACCAAGTGTCTGCAGAAGCAGTAACCCTCAACAGCCCTTTGCACTTTGTCAGCTGCTGTTGCCAAGCTGGACAAGGACTTTGGGGAAGCTGCGGGCTGCACCCCATGAGGGCTATATTGACACTTTAGGTAGCATGGAGATAGAGCCCAAGCCCAAGCAAGCAGTCTCAATGCTCAGTTTCCTTCCCTCCCTGTTGCATGGTTAGGCACCTTTTTCTTCTCTGCCCAAGAACAGCCTTTCGTGGGGACCAGTGGAACTGCTGACTGCACAGAGTGGGTTTCCAGCTTCCACAGCAGCCCTCCTTGAAGCACACACTTCCCACAAAGCTGAGGCCCAGGGGCTTCCCTGTGCAATTCCAAGAGCTGGTGGAGGGGCCTTGGATTACCAGGTTACAAAGACATCACTCATATCCTCTTTGCCTTTGTAGCACATATGGGCTTTGAATGGATCTAGACAGCTGATTTGTCACCTTGAGCTGCTGCACTTTTGTCCCTTTACAAATCCCAGTCACCTCTGCCCTGGCATCAATATGAAATGCAACAACTGTATTGCAGACCTTAAAAATAACAGTCTAGGCTTGTTCATGAATGCCTGTTGTGGACATTGAACTCAGAAAATAAGTAACTCACTTGTATTTGCCCTTTCTCCCTGGCTCCTTTTCTTTGACAGACACATTCCCCATATCCTATTATCTTGCATGTTTGTACTACAGTAAGTAGGCATAACTGATTTACCTTTTCTCTAGCATTCATTGCTTTCTATACTTCCACCCTGCCCCTTCTTATTCATCTTTTCTTCTGAACTGAACAAAGGAGTTTGTTACAAAAAGAAGAACAAGATTACCACTGAAAACTACCGTGAATCTTTCTTCCCTTCACTGCACAGCCTCTGCCTAAAACCTTTCCTCAGCTTTCTATCTCCCATTTAAAGAAACAGCAGGTTCCTAACCTGGGTTTTTTCCTTTTTCTTCCTCACCCTGGGCTCTATCGGAGCACAGAGCCAGATGACTTTCCAGCACCTTCATCTTCACAGTGACATCCCACACCAGCCCTGTCCCTGGTGTAACAGCCTTGGGCCAAGTGGAGCAGCAGACTGCACAGCAAAGTTGTACCAGATAATTATTCACTACATGCTTTCATCTTTTTAGTGCACTTTAGCAACCAAAAATCAGGAAAAATGTCCATACCAATTCACCAGCAAGGTCTGCCAAACCATAAATGTGTCCCACCCAAAATCATAAGCTGGCTATGAGGCCACAGCTTTAGGAAGCCACATGTCAGTGACGGACTCTCACTATGCACGTGATGCTTCCTTCTTGTTATAAAAAGAGACATTTTTCTTTGACTTCTCTAAAGAAGCAAAATTACCAAGCAGGAAAGAGGGTTAAGAGATAGAGAGGGTTATAATCACAGAATTAGTACTATCACAGAAGTCTCCAAGAGCAACTGCACTTAGGAAAAAATTACTCAGTAAACATACAAATCTCTGTTAACCCAAAAATATGATTCATTAGGTACCAACAGACTGTCAGTGACTGCTGTTTGTTTGGTCTCAATTTTTATTTATTTCTTCTAACTCAGATAAAGAAATCTTGTTTCGACCCTAATGCATGACTCACTGTACAAAAAGCAGGTTAGCAGCAGCAGTTGCCTCAGCTGGGAAGTATCAGGCACCTCTCTCTATCTGTCACCTCTTTTGTAGCAATAACTACTTGGTGTGGCAATGATAAGAGAAGCGCTATTAAAGCATTCAAATGCTCCCAGTGAAACTAAAAATTAGTGCTGAGAACAGCCCCAAATTGAAGAGCAGATGTCAAAAAGTACCCCTCAAACTGTATGAAGGGGTAGGAAAGAAGCAGAGGAAATAAGAGATAGGAGGATGACCTGCTTTTCCTGTGCTTTTTCACTGAATGATTCCAATGAACCTAAAGCTTTCTTTTTTCGACAGTAAATAGAAAGTTACCTCAATGAAGCCCATCCCCTACAGCCACAGGATTCATTCCCTTAAAAAAAATAAAAAAGTTACCTCTTCCTTTTGCCAGTCTATAAAGGTGAAGGAAATTAAAGTTACAGGGATTAAGCCTGCTGTGCCATCTACGCATTCATTCACCTCCTGATTGAACTTCAGTCGTGCTGCAGGGCATGGCTCAGCATGAAATTGGGAACCAGGCTGAGAAGGGGGCAAAGTGGTTTCCCAGCTTATTACCTGTGGGCAGCATGGGGCTAGAAAGGGTACCAGCACCGCTCATGGTGACCAGAGATGAAAATGTTAAAACCTGAAGCTGTTGGAGGAGACTGTATTGCCCACCACTTGATTGCTTTGGTTGTTTGCTGAGCAGCTGGGGTTTTGTAGCCCCATCTAGGTTCCAACAATCTCATTGGACTCACATGCATGTACACTTTGAGGGCATTGCATCCCATTTGCTCATGCAAAGAGTTTTTAATGTTAAGGATGTTTCCTGCTAGAAGGGGGATGCAGAAAGGGTGTACAAGTTCCTGCCACTACAGCAGGATTTCAGCTTTCCAGCGCTGACACTGGTTCTGCAGAGACCTCCACCCTGGAAGTGCGGTACTGCCTAATATGAATTTCAGCATTAGCATCAATAAGCATGCAACTAAGGAAATAATATTTATATCACTGCATCTAGTGAAGGATGCAAAGCCTCCCAGTGTTTAAAATTTACTTAGTTAATGATGCAAATGATTCCTTTTCTCAGGTCAGATGTGATTTCTCTTAGTTCAAACTGCTTCTTCATGTGTGTTTATGTGTGTGTGTGTATATGTATACGTAACTGAAGTAAATTGCTCTCATACAGAAATAATATGTTCTCTGCCCTCACAGAAGCTGAAAACTATTCTATTGGTTGAAAGAAAATGAACAACAAATTGAGAGGGTACAACTTTACACATATGCAATGTTTTTGTATTTTGTAACCTTGAAACTACAACTTCATTGGCAATGTACTTTGAAATTTCTCGAATCCATTTATAGATGGAAAAGCTCTTGAGGACTTTTCTTATTTTCATGTGATCCACAGTATTGCACACAAGAAGAGAATATGCAGAAGTTCATTGAGTGAGAAGAGGGAGATGCTTCAGGCTGTGCACCCAAGAGAACCACAGCTGAGGCCGGTGTAGATTTGTCATTCTTTTCTGGCAGTTCGTATCCTACTTGCTGTATCTTTATCATGGTAAGGTAACATGCAGAAGCATTTCTAGAAAGCCCCTTGTTCTAGGTGATTTGGAGATCATGAACTATTATAAGGCTCTTCTCCACACCAGGAGATATCTGCATTGCTTACAGCTTTGTGAGACTACAACTATTTAGGTGGAGGTATTCATTGTTCATCTTTTGTTGTTTTAGTGGCTTGCTTTATTTGGGGGAAATAGAATTACTCTTTATCTGAGAATGAAGTTAGGGGAAAACACAACATTTGCCCATTTTTCCCTTTCTTTTTTTGGCACTTTCTCCCAGTCTCACTTTGAAAAGCACCAGCATCCTCATATTTCAGAGAAACTGTGGTCCTCATGTCAGGAATGTACCTTTTCCTCTCCCATGAATAAAACTCCCAAATTTCACCTCATTATAGTCCATTGGAAGAGAAGAAGGGAATCTCTCAGTTCATATGTGCAGGGAAAATTTAAGTAAATGGTCAAGTTTCAGCACTTCATTTCTCACATGCCTACCTTGCTGCGTATGAGCCAGCCCAGGACTGAGGTGGGTTTCTTGCAATTAAATTTCTGAGAAAGCAGCCTAGTTCAAATGTCAAAAAGACCACAGCCAAATCTTAGATGAGTTGTTGTTTGGGAAAAACATGCTTGTAAAAAAGAGGAGAGATGAAACTGCAGGACCAGAGGATAATTCAGTGGGAAAGAGAACCTAGGGAGTTCCCTAGTCCAACCTCTGCTGAAAGCAGGGTGAGTCAAGAAGTCAGACCAAGCTTATCAGGGCTTTATCCAGTTAACCTCCTTGAAAACCTCCAAGGATGGAGCCTGCTCAGCCTCTCTCAGCAACCAGCTCCACTGCCTGACTGTTCTCACTGGGAAATAGTTTTTCCTTATATCCAGGCTGATCTCTGTCTGCTTTCACTAAAGCACCTGCCCCATTCGGCAACGGTCTCACATTTTTCTCGTTCAGCCTTTTACTGCTAATGTAGCACAGAAGCTCCTCTTGTTTTCCTTGACATCCCTCACAAGTATCAATTCCAGCTGAGCTTTGGCTTTTCTAACATCATGCCTACCTGCCCATGCAAATTTTCTAAATCCCTCCTTTGAACCCCTTCCTACTGTCCACCCTCTGCATACTGCCTTTTTGCATTGCCCAGCCATCTCATGTCTGTGCCTGACCCTGGTTCCCCTCGCTGGGCCTGAGAGGAGGAGACGGGGCGGCAGTTAGAGATGGGAGAGGGGGTCAGGGAGAAGGAGTGGATCGGATAAGAAGTCAGAAACAGCAAAAAGCAAACTTTCTCTAAGCAGAAAGTAATTCTGCATATTTTATTTTCTGGGTATCTGACTTCATACCCTGGGGCCTGATTTGCTGAAATGCTGAGTATTGCAGCTGCAAGAGAGCTCAATAGGACCTGAACTCTGCTTTAAACAGATAAAGCTGAGCACACTGGAAAAATCTGGCCGTAGGTGCCTCAGACTGGAAAACCAAAATTTTGTCTGTAAATCTGTAAAATAGGGCTAATAATATCCCTTATTCTCACAAGGGCCTTGTATAAATAAATGCATCCATTGCAAAGTGCTCAGATACCACAGGGATGAGCTCAATAGAAAAGCCCGGGAGGCAATTGAAAATTCTGTCTTTAGAGAAAGATTTGAATAGTGTGCAGTAAATAAGGTTTGGGGCCTCTCATCTTATAATAAGGAGTAAACAAGAGACTGAATAACTGCTGATTAAGGGAGCAGCATCAGTCCTGTGTGATGAATGAGGTATGGTCCTTTGGAAAAAAATCTATATGTGACTGTGTCATTAACAACTATATCATAATACATAGACATAATGGAGGGGACAGATTTATCTCCTACATAATTTTAATTCTAGCATTTCCTGTTTTTTTGGTAAAGTGACTCTGCAATCATAAAACTGTTCTTTTTACATCATTTCTGCACATACTTGTATGTACGCTTATTTAAAACAGTGTGGTTCAATACGGATCCAAAACAGGTCTATTTTTGGCATACAGTCTTATTCCCATAATGTTGATAAAGCAAGAAATACTGTCACAGTTTACATTTTCTATTTGTTGTACTAGTTCCTCCTAGTGCACATGAATCCTTCTAGGCTTATCAGTGACTGGGAATTAATTTCTTGTATGGTTTTGTAGTTCCTATATTTAATCCACTGCATCAATAATTGTATTACAAATGTATGTGTTAAACGTGTATCTAGCATAAAACAGGCAATCCCATTAGTTAAGGAAGCTGTATTCATGTCTCCATACGGAGAAAAATCCTGGATGATGTGTTTGTCATAAACACTTGTAATGAGAAAGGAAAATTGGGTTGTGGGTTGCTAGGAGTTTAAATAAATTGTTTTATTGCTATTGAAAACTTCAAACAGAAGATGCTTTCTAAAGCAAGGTGCAGCACTGCTCTCAGGAAGTAATTTATTTTTTTTCCTTTAAGCCAAAAGAATTTCTTTTTTTTTTAATTCCATTCTAGTTTGGTCAGGCAGCTGCATTCAAAATGTGTCCTACTACAGAAATAGAGGAATTTATGGGCTGCTTGCAGTCTGGCTAGGCTTAATATTAGCTTTTGTTCGAAATGTCACTGTACTATCCTCATACAACTTCCTTCTGTAAAAGCCAACCCACTGCTGGGGATTTACCCATCGGTTCTTGGGCCAGCTTCTCTAAGCATGTTAGCCAGTTTTCAGCAAGACTTTTTCTCCCCTTCCTATTCATAGCTGCCAAAATTAAGCCTTGCTTGTTTTGTCTACCACTTGGGAACAAGGCAAGCAGACTGCCAAAACAGCAGGAGAGCGTACTGTTGCACCTGAGAACTAGGCAACAGGGTCCACCAAAACCCTTCCAGAAAGAATGCAAAAACCCCAGGCCACCCCCTAAAGTCTGCTGCCGTGTGTTAATTACAGCATCACTAAAGCAAATGGGTTTCTACAAGGGAAAGGAAAAGCATGTTTACATGAATGTAAAATGTCTGAAGACACAAATAAGCATCACCTACAACAAGGGCTTTAAAGTTCATATCTGGTCACTCCTAGCATGAAAAAGAGCAGATGGCGTGACAGCACCAGAAACAGCATCAATATTTTGGGATTAACCTGGCTTTTCTGTAGCAAATGAAGTGCAGCGATTATCAGCTTTCAAGAATTTGTTTTCCTCCCTGTGCTTTAATGTCACACAATTTCACAGCAGCTAAATATGACAGACAATGCTGCTATCCCTCCTTCGGATTTCATACTGGGATGTTATTGGAAAATTCAAGAAAGAGCTGAAGATGGCTTAAGCTTTCAACACCATCCTTGTCATCAGACCAAGAACTTGTGCAGGCACAAGGGGGAAAGAAACATTACAATTATGGGGGAACAAGTATACAAATATTTTGCTGTCCTGTAACTTTTGTTCCTTGGGAAGCTTTAAGGATCTTGCCACACATTTACTGTCAGATTAAAATCCTGCTGCTGCAGTGATCTCTGCTCCCTCGTTGTCCACTCTGTCATCTCCTTAAATCTGCTGCCCCTGTAACTCAGGTGGCTGGGTGGCTTTTGGGTCCTCTCTTGACCATCACATTCTGCATGATGGTATGTCGCCATGAATCAAAACGGATTAAGATTTACTTCAATAAGCCTGGCTGTTAACTGCACGGGTTTAGGAGAGGCCCCACAGTCCATACTGCAGGGGCAGAAGTTTCCCAGAAAGGGGCAAGGCAGAAGCTAGAGATAAAAATTGCTTTGCCTGTCACGGTTCAATCTGCTGCTGAATGTACGTCAAAGCCTTCAGTGGAATATGATGAAAACATGAAAAAAAGATGAGGAACCTACCAAGAATAATAAGATTCATGTGGTAACTCAAGACTCATATAACCTAACCTACAAGATCCTATCCCTCCCAAGAATTATGTCACTTTTCCCAGTGACACAGATCACATAAGAAATCATTGCTTTTGTGAACAGGGAAATGTCATTTAGATCTTAGCATTTAGTCTGTTGAGGGGAGCTTCCTAGGGACTGGTTGAAATTAAAAGGAGGAGAAAAGGGTTGAATGATTTTGTTTCATTAAAAGTACACATAATCTTGGATAGTCTAAATACTAATTTCCAGTTTAAAAAATAAAAATAAAACAACAAGCAAAGCACAAAACAAGGAAGTGAACCAACCCCAGATGTCTTCCTTACTCCTTCCCTCGTCTTAAGGCTGGATCAATGTGCAGAAAAGAGGCAGAAATGTTTAAGCTAATCGGAGACAATTATAGCAGTCAAGCTTTTTCACACCCACCATTCATTCCCTCCCTAAAGTGTATTTGCCACCCAGACAATAGCAGGCAAGATATGCCATCCATTGTTTCGGTAATGATACAGGTGGGTGGAACAAGGCTGCTTGCAAGATCCCATGACAGAGAAAAATTCCCTGTCACCACAGTGTGCTTGAAACGCTATGTCTGACAACCCTGTCTCGTCCCATCCCTTCCTGCTGCAGGGTCTCCCTCTCAGTGCTGGAGCGCAGAGGTAAGCCACCTCCTCTGCTTGGGCTCCCCGCTGGGCTCCCAGCTGGTGGGGAGCGGGCTCTGTGCGCTCCCTGATGTGGCATTCCCAGTGTGGCAGCATTGCAATCTGGACGGAGGGAAAGGGGTCACTCTGCAGCTTGTGGATGTGTTTCTGATGCCAAACCTGCCCCCCTGACAGGCCCAAACTGCTCTTTTCTGTGGTGGTCTGAAGCTTTCAGGCATGTGAGACTCTCCACTTCCAAACATACCCCAGAGGTGCGAAAATCCTTCAAGCTCTGCAGTCCTTTGCATGATCAGGGATCCCACGGGTTTAGCTGAATGAGAGGGATGAGGACTTCCCAACTGGAGCCCGCACATGCTCTAAATGCCACATAGAGTTTCCTCTAATTTACAGTCATTACTGGTGCACTAATGCAATCTGACAACCTTTTTGCTAGCCATATCCCACTGCCTGGGCTGCAGCAAGGAGAACCCACTGGACCTGCAGTGACAGCTTTGGAGGTCTGGGGACCCCCATTACACAACCAGATCCTGTGGCGTAAGGGCACCCAGCCATTTGGGGAAGTTTTTTGTTGACCAGGCTGCACCACCGCTGTGAGCAGCCCACCTCCCAGCACTGGGCAGGAACAGTCCTGCATGGCTTAGGAGAGACTATTGAGATATATGCCATGGGAAACCCGTTTGTGTTGTAAGGAAAGGCAGTAAAAATAAGCAGAATAATGAGCAGATGGTTTCAGCTCCGTTTTCTCAAGCCGTACATTCTCCCGCTCCATGAACTGCAGGCAATGGAAAGTAAATGGTGACTACTAGATAGTGGTTTTTAAAAAATACTAATACATATACTTTAGAGTAGTCTAAGTACTTCAATTGACAACTTATTCTAAAAACCAGCACCCTTTTTCCCTTGCATTGTAGGGGATCTGAACAAGCAGTCCTCTTATCAGATATATTAATCCTAAAATAAGGAACATGTAGAGCCATAGAATTACATAGGGTTATTGGAATGGAAAATGACACTTACCTCTGGAAAACACATATCCTTGCTGTTGCCAGTCTGTAATAGAAAACTGCATCTGGAACCCCTATTGTTGTGGCAATGTCTAAAAGGAAGCTTTATTTCTTCCGTAATGAGAGGCAAAACCATGTAGCTTTCAAGCTGCTGCAAATTTTGCGTGCCCTGTGCAGGGGCTGCTTTTAGAAGGCACTTCACCTATACCAAACGCTGCTGCAGGGCAACAGCATAATGGAAATTTCAAGTCCTCTGCCCCTTGCAGGACCTTTCTGGCTGCCCAGCACAGGGTTCAGTAAGCAAAGCTGCAAGCCAATAACAAAAGCGAAAATGCTTTTATTTCTTTTTCCCTGATCTCTAGCGTTTTGGTGACACTCAGAACATACTTCCCAAATGAATAATTTAAGTCTTTATGGCTCATTCAATTTCAGTTTACACCCTGCATTTTCTCCAGCTCAGGCTCTGTCAGTATAATGCAAGAGATAGCCATTCAAGATACTGAGTTACTATTCTCCATATATGTAACATTGGCCAGTATTCAAGACCAGAGACATAACAGAGGCGTTTGTGCAGATATTTTTGGCTGATATTGGGAACTGCTACGATAAAGAGGGATGGAAGCCATCTGCAGAAAGCACACACACACACACACGTACATGCGCACACACACAAAAGCAGCTTTACTGGACAAGGAATCCAGGATCAATGCTACACTTGAGCTCTGGATATTATCAGAGCTATGCAGGAGCCAGAATTTCCGTCTGAGAGACAGCCCAGGATTTTGTATCTTTCCATATTAGATCAGAACAGAAAGTTTATTTTCAGAATTTGCCCTACAAATGTTTTTAATTAAAATGTTACTTTCTATTTTGACATTTGTCATTTATAATTTTTCATTTAAAAGCAAAATTTGCAGTGAAAGCCACTCTAAAATGGAGCCAAGGGGTTCCAGTCTGATCAGCTTCAGTCTTTTCAAAACGTTGCGTTACGGAAAGTGAGGAGGTCGCTTCATTACTTTCCATTTTGTTCAAAGTGAAATATCATTATAATCAATATTCCCTGCAAAATGTCCCAGTTATAACAAGCTGATACTATCTAACGCAAAGCTCCTTCCACCAAACATTTTTGACTGTATCTACTAAGAAGTACTTATCTACACAGGGAGAATTCAGACACCTGATATCCCTTCTGTGCAATCATTCGTGCTTCTGCCTCCCTCAACCTCATTTCTTATTAAAGCCACAAGAGGAAGCAAGCTAGAAAAGCTGTAGGGGAGGGGAAAAAGACCTAGCAGGAGAAGCAACGTCTCATACAATAGAAGGAAATGCCTTATTCAGGGACACCACTATAGCTAGCTAGCAAGCACTCCCTTGCATGCATATTCCCCACTCCCAAAGGGCTGGGGTAGCAAGCGATGGTTTATGCGGGGGAGTGAGCTGAGCTGAGCTGAACCCGTCGTCTCACTCATGCAGGCTGTGTTCAGCGGCTCTGGGACCAGTCTGACTGAGCCCTAAACTTGGTTCAAATGAAATATTCAGTAGGAGAGCCAAGAGGACCATCTCAGCACCAGGCACAGACTCCGGCTCTTTGCTCACCCCTGGCCTCACTGTGCGCTGCCAGGAGAGGAAGCAGAGGCACTGGGCTGATAACACCCCCCGCCCCCGCGGGACACGTCCAGCCAGGCTCCCCGAGACATGGTAGGAACACCCTTCCCTGGCGAGAGGGATCAGCTCAGCTCTCAGCGTAACAAGGGCTCAGCTCCTCCACAGTAATTCTGCGTGGGATCAGCCCCTGCTTCTCTCTGCCCAGAGTCACCAGCAGCGGTGCTGAAAGGTCTAGATGTCTAGGAGGTGCTGCTTAAAATTAATTAAGATGCAGGCTCAAGTCCTCATAAGAAGCATGGGAAAATTAGGTAATACCAGGTGCCCTAGAAAAAAAGCAATATGCTGAAGTGGTCAACCTACATATTTAGAACTGGGAAATCACTATAGGGAAAAAGAGCAAAACATTAATTTTAGAAACAAAGATAAACACAATTATTTATATCCTAGTAAGGCAAAAGACTTAGCCCACACACTCCAGGAGGATTTAAGCACAGTTTTCTTCCAGCTACTATGTCCCCTGGACACTTGACTTCAAGCCCTCTTACCTGCCCCACTCTCCACCCCTGGCCAGGCTGCCCTCTGGGAGCTGCAGGACAAAGCCCAGCAGTCCTTCCCCTGCCCATGGTGCAAGCTCTGCCCGGCCTCTCTGCACACCCGTGCACACCTGGATGGAGGCTTAAGGCATGGCTGGATGGCAGTGAGTTTGTGGCTGCTTCCATGCTGCTTCTTTTTTTTCCCTTTCCCCTCACCTCTCTTCTACCCCCTGCATGACGACTATATAGGTAGCACCATAGCGTGGTTCACAGACGCAGTAATAGATATTTTTACATCAGCTGCAGTGAGGTGGTTGCCAACTCAATGATGCCTCTCACTGCACCAGTGCTTCTGTTTACCACAGCGTGGCAGTGACAATTTGATTCAGACTCTTACGGTGTAATTGCTGTTTACGTATTGCATCTCTATGAGTTCATTCTGCTCTGTAGTGATCTTTCAGAAAATCAGGGCAAGCTTACAATTTTTCCAACTAAAGATACCACAGTCAGGGTTTCAGCTTTGGCATTGCAATGCACAAGGGCCATCTGACCTTCACTTCCAATTCATGCCACAAGTATGTCATCCTTTCAAGCTAGGACCTCTCCAGTGTTTATTCAGGACATGCTTAGTGCTTTTTGGTAGAACAAGAAGAGTGAGGTATCAGCATAATGGAGAATCCAGTGCAATATTGTCTTTGGCTTTACTTTTAAGTGGGATATTTCTGCTTCCTTTTAAAACAAAACACAAAGACTGTTTCCTCCCTGTCTGAGGTTTGTTTTGCAGTGTTTCAGCACAGACTGGGACTTGTATGGTGTATTATTAATACAAGTTATTAATAGGAGTTAATAATGGAAGCACAGACACTTTAGGGAATGAGATGATTACAATTAAGAATAAGAGGAGCCTACACAAGAAAATGAAAACTTACATTGCTTAAACAGCTTTAATAATAACCAGTGGGTTTCCACTCATTAAGATTACTGCATCAGAGAGATGGTCAAAGAAAATATATTCAGAGATAAACTGAAGAATAAAACAAGGCAATGAATGGAGAATGCGATCACACTTCTTTCTAAATATGCAAATAGATAAACATCAGAACAATAGATTTTCTTCTGTTCCGTTCACAAAGGTGTAGTTTGGTTATCTGAGATCATTGTGAGATTGTAAGAACACAAGGCTTAATACAGAATCTCCCAGAGGCACACAAACAGCTTGGCCAGGCTGACTTTATTGTAGTAGAACTCTTTACTTATATATATACACATATATATACACACACACATTCTCACATATATGTGTATGTGTATATGTAAAAAAACCCGCACTTACTTTTCCCTTTACCTATTGTTCCCTTTATACAGAAATATAATTACACAGTTAGAAGAGTGGAAACAGGACAATAGTTATTTCTTTAACTTAATGGGATGTACACAGCCATATAAGGTTGTCATCTGTGTGACATGCATAACTACCTTTACAGACCTTCACAGTCTGCAAGTACCTTTCACGTGTCATCTTACCTGTGGTGATGATATGCAAGTCCATATTTCTTTGCAAATCCAACAGTACCTACTACAGGCAGTAGCTAAACCCCAAATAGAGGGAGCATCCATCTGCTACAGGTTTTATCACACTCATTCCTGCCCCCCACTGTATTTCCCTCTCTCACCAATCCCATACAGAACAAGTCTACTAGTAGAGAGAGAAATTATATCCTTCAAATATTCCAACCATCTACTACAGTTTGACAAGGAGGCCTGAAACCATTTTTCTGCAGGAGAGCTTTGATGGAAGATTGTGTTCCCAGGCTTTTCTTTTGGCTGATAATGTTTCAAAACCTGAACCATGAGCTGGCTGGTTGGAGCTCTCCCTTTCCTTTCCATCTACTCTCCATCTCTGTGGTCCTTCTCTTTCATTCAGAAAGATTTCTGGCTCTGATCACTCCTTGCAAGCCTTGTCCACAGCTCACTGCAGCCCAGGAGCTTCTTCCTCTTCATTTGGGGAGGGGGGCAGTTTGCTCAGGTATTGAGCCTGTATGGAAGAAAACTCCAGCAGCATCACATAAAAAAGTGATGTCTGAGGGTTGCTGGCAGTGACAGAAGGTCTTACAGCTAAGGTCTTCCCATGGGAGATCCCGGGTGAACCTGCCAAGTGAGCAGCGCCTTCTGCCCTGAGTGAAGACCGTGGAATTGGCATAAGCTCAGCACTTTTCACAGCTGAACTCTAAGGTGCCTCATTTTTCTTACATGCTTTTGAAAATCCAAGTCTTGGCTGTTTCTTCCTATCGTACTCTTAGTTGCAGAGTGCCCGGGCAGAAGCAGGGCCTGCTCTGTGCAGTGTGCACTTTGTGTTAGTGCCATTTCACTGCCTCTAAGAGTGAGGGGAAAATGCACGCTGGGAATGGCCAAAGCCACTCAGACATCCTATCTCCTATTTATGGATAGTTACAGCTTCTCCCCCATGTGTAATCACCTACAGGACCCACGCAGTGAAGACAAGGTGACATGAGCTTTGCTATGAGTGGGACAAATTTTCCAGGACCCATTTGGTGCCGAGGTCTGGGCTACCACATCTCCACTGCTGTTTGCTCCTGCACTAGCTAGATTGAATTTTGTTCAAGTGCACATGGCCATTCTGGGGTCTTCCCTTCAGTCACAGTACAAAAAATACACACAGTTGTGATCCCAGGTTTACCATTTGGTTTAATGAGATGGGACAAATGGTCCCTTCACTATACTCCTTCCATGCAAAGTTTACTTTAGAAATTTTTCATAGTGCATATCAAATTCATTCAGAGCCTGCAAAAGCATAACACAACCATACAGCAAACCTGTGGTCCCCTTTCAAAATTACACTCAAATCTATGCTGCCATCCAGATGCTGAAGGCAGGATTATTATCCACCTTCCCGCCTCCCTCATTACATTAGCTTCCCTAACAAGAGCAGGGAATTGGAGGAAGTTACACTACAAAACAACATGTCAAGCTTTTCCAAACGGCAAAAAATAAGTTGTAAGGGCTTCCAGATTTTCTTTATATTTTACCACCATTAACTAAACCTGTTTCTGAGACAGATGTGGTTTATAATCCAATTTCTTTAATGAAGAGTTCAAACCCACAGGTTGTGCTAGTGTCAGGGACTGGAATGGGGACCGATGACTCTGTTTGTCTGACAAAAGCTGATTCATAGGAGTCATCTGTGTGAAAAATAAACTGCAACAGTATTCATAAAACATATTGTCCATGAACAAACTCATGACAAATGTAGCCTGAATAAGTTTTCACCACTGCTGTTTCCTTAGAAAGATATGTCATTCCTTGAGAGGTACGCATGGTAAGTGGTGCTGAGAGCTGCAGAGCAAATGCAGAGTGCCAACAGTTCTACCAAAAAAAATTCCACAGATAAAAGAGAAGTTGTCAGCCAGAAACCTGCAGTCAGTACAGATAAAAAGATTGTTTTAACAAAGGAATCAGTGTCAGTAGAAAACAATGGCAAAAATGGAGCAAAGATATAGATATAAATATAAATGTGAAAAATGTGTATTACATCATTCTGTGTTACTAGAGCAATGATACACACAGTCATGGGGCGGCGGGGGGGAATGGCCAGAACAACCAAGAGGAGAGAACTGTGTTCAACTTTAAAATGTCAGTAGTGAAGAAGAGGCATAAAAGCCTGAGCCTGAAGGGACCTACATAAACAACTGTCTCTGATATTTCATCCATATACCTTTTTTTTTCTTTTTCTGTAGATATCTCCATCCTTTGCGCTAATTAAAAACTTCGTTTACATGTACTTTGTCTCCCTCTTTCTCTTTGCTACTTCACTCTGTTCTGTTCTTTTTTCCTCGTCATCTTTTATCTTTCCAGATACCTTTTTCATGAATTTTTCCCTGAGGTAATTTTTTTTCTACCCAGTGCAAAGTGGCTGCCCTTTGTTCTTTTTCTTTCTTTTCCTATCTTACCTTTTTCTTTTTTTTCTTTCTTCCCTGTGTTTTTCAGAACTTCTTCTCCTTCCTTTTAGAGAGCTCTTTTCCTGCTTTCATGCTTCCCATTGTGTGGCTCCCTGTTCTCGCTCCCTCTCTGCCCCACTCCGTCTTCTCTCTCACCCTATCCATCACCAAAATTCTCATATAATCCCTTTCCATAGCCACAGAAATGCTGATTCCAGCCTCTCATCAGACACACTCTCCTCTCTTGGCAGCTTTTTCTTCTCTAAGCATTACTGCCTTGTCCCAGTATCTACTCACAACTGCAAAATCCCTTTCCACCAAATTTACTCATGCACGTATATGACATGTACGTACTCAGACTCGTATTCTTTTCCCCTCTGTCTACAAATAGAAATAGGGATGAACTATCCTGTCCTCTGCTATTGCAATTCCAGACCCAGGTTAGATCCTCAGAACTGGAGATTTCTATTCTGACCATCTGAGCCGCTGCTGCCTGGGCTATAAGCTCCAGATCTGTTAGCCAAGACATGAGGCACATGGGCCTCTGTGTCCTGCTCCTCCCCAGAAATGCATACTGAACAAATGCTACAGGAACACGCAGATAGACAGGTCTTACCTATGTTGCTATGTATATGAGTCTTATCATCAAAGCCCTTTGAAGACCTCATAATCTTGGATTAATATTTCTTGGCCAAACAACTCCACAAAATAGGGACATCAGAAGTGGGAAAGTAAGGAGAAGACGACTAAGCAATGTCTCTTGGGCCATGCCAAGAGCCTATAATAAGAGAGCCAGGAACTCAGCTTCTCTCTGCTGTTTTACCCGGCTGTCCTTCCTCAGCTTCCCACCTTAGGCCATGCATACCTTCTCCAGCTCTCTCCATGCAGTCCTGATCTTTGGACACATATAAGCAGCCTCCTGTTTTTCTCAGGAAGACATGTAGCTCTACACTCCTCAAACATATAGACTTCTTTGCTCATTGCTATACACTTCTTTCTTATCTAAACTCTTCCCTACCTTTTGTCCTTTTCTGTATTCATGTTCCTCCACATTTTTGAGTGCCTTCCCAAACTCACTCCCAATTTCTAGACCCCTTTTCTCACTTCCAACTTTCTTATACTACTGCTAGCATCCAGTAACAGCTCAGTCTAGTAAAGAAAGCTCAGTTTGGGGCCGAAAAGAAAAGCATAGCTTCGTTTTTTTCCTACTGACTTGGGTAGAGCTGAAGGCAGCAGTATCACCAGGTTCAGGAAAAACACAAGGAACATAGGAGCATCACTATGTCAATATTAGTAAATGTTACGTGGGCAGGGACCATGTGCTGAGGTCAGGTCAGCACTCCCTGGCATCAGCATGCTCTCAGAGGCACCTGTATACATATTCTTTTAGCATGGCTTTCTAGGCCATTTAAATATGCATTCATATGTAGTATAACATGACGTAGTCTGTTTTCAGCCAGCTGTTTTTTAATCTAGAAGCAGCCTGTTGAATAGTCAGTGTGATACATTTTTGCATCTTTTCATGACACACCTCCGCTCGCTCGCTTTACCCAGATATTGGTGTGTGCTCGGCAGCTGAAAAAGTGTCTGAATACCAAAGAACTGGAAATCCAAGGGAGTGATTAAGAAAATCTATGACAGTTTCTAACATACCTTTATTACCTCTGTAATGAATTTTGATTGATTTGATGCAAGCAGGTCATTATGACTGTTTTTAAATCCATTTACAGCTCAGAAATACTCATGGAGTTGGCACGATGACAGAGCATCCGACAGCCATGTGTGAGGCATTGCTGCCCGGAAGCACCATGTGGTCATGCTGTGGTCTCACACAGGGTGGACTCATCAGGTGGTGGTTGCTCCCTGTCAGCTGGCTGCAGCCACATGCAATCCAAAAAACCTGTGTCTATTTTAAATGGGAAAATAATCCTATTCCCACTTTTGTAATGCTGCTAGTTTCAGTCTTCAGGTAGATGTTCAGATAACGCAAGCGTTTTAACTGGCTAGATAATATGAACATTCCTTTTCCTTGCTGCTTTTCTCCCCTTGGTGCTTTGATCTGTAGAGGACTAGTTTGTTCTGTTTCAAATACCAGCAGCTAAGTGATCATCCTTTTTCTGACTAATAAAGACCACAGTCTACCAACTGACTTAGCATGTTGCTTCACTTATCTCTCTTGTGCTCTATATCTCTTTTTTTCATCTTTTTTTTTCTTTTTCAGTGAAATCTTTGCTTAATTCATGGGCACAAGGTTAATTCCAGCTGCTCACTTCCTCTATAGAAATCTTCTTCATCTGCAGCAATAGATCTGGAAAGATGAGGGGAAGCAAAAAGAGAGCCCTGACGCAGTACATGAATCAGGACTTTTAGCAAACCAGCTAGGGTTTGTTTGTTCTTTCTCGTTAGCATTCTTTCCCCACTAGTTCAATAGTGAATTTAAGCTGACTCTTCCTTTTGAGATGAGGCCCCCAAAGCCTTCTCCCCTGCCAGTGTAACATTACTTTCCTAGCTTTTTTACCTCTACTTATCTAAGCCACTTTTAAAATGTTTTTGAAGGGATCAGCAACCCCTGAAGTCAGACCTCTCACACACACCGTCTTCATGTTCATTCACATCTAAAATTCATCCTTAAGAAGAAATATTTGTTAGCTCAGGAAAAACATATATATGTATGAAAGCAGACTAAGTGCTAAACGGAGCCTGACCACAAGGCAATTGAAAGTTGGAGGCATGCTGCTGCCTACACTGAAGCTAACTCATGCTTTCCTCATTTCTTTTTTCTTTTTCCACTTATGACTATCATTTGTTATTATTCTGTATTTACATTGTGGCAGCATCTAAAACCCACATTAGGATGGGGGCAACTGCTGTGCAAGACCCTTGCAGTCAAACAACCAGAGCTACTAGAAAATATCCTGAGGGAACATGCCAATCCCTTAAGCCTGACAGCTTCTGAAGAGGAGCTTTGAATTTGGAAAAAAAATCATTTTTTGGCACAATAAAAGTAGAGGGTTTCAGTTTTCCCAGAAATGAATATTTTGATGCTCGGTTTCAAAATAAGTTCGTATTTCAAAATATATTACTTATTACCATATGTTATGAAAGTGTAACACAAGATAAAATAAAAAGATCCAAATTCCTGCACAGTGCTTCAGTTTTAGCAAAAAAGAACAGTGCCATACCTAACTTAACATTAAACTTTGTGCAAGTGCCCCTTTTCATTCGAGATTTTGAATTTTCAGCATTTTACTGAAGTTCGGAATAGAATTATAAAAATTCAGGCTGGATGTAGGGATGGATGTAAAGTTTCTGTGTTTTAGGAAGTGGAAAATACTTTGTGTTCTTGAGTGACATTTATGGGTCAGGAAAAGAATATTGCAGAGTCACAAAGGAGCCAGTTACGAACTGATTGATGTGCTATCTTGTGTCATGTTTGCTGAATTAATATTTTGCGCTGATGCATGTGTTTGATTTGAAGAGTTCCCTGCTCTGGAGATTTCATAATTACTCCGATATAAGATCCATACTGAAAAAAAAATGACATTTCTAAGGCTCAGCCACGTTCAACCAGAGCTTGTCACCAGCCACAGGGAACACAGCCTCTAGAAAAGATGCCACTATTCAGTAGATAAGGACGGCAACTTGCAATTATTATATTTCCTTTCAATGTTCTAATTTCCATGCTGTCTTTCAGTGACATTGAGAGTAACAGGCAGGACAAACCAAACCTAAGCAACAGCTCCTTGCCATTGCTCCCTAATAAAAGGAAATGTATCACTGTCTATTGCTTTGACCTTTTGCAATGAGATGTAATGAAGTGACATAAAGAGAAGGGGCTATGCAGCTACCAAGTTTACACTTGAAAGACTTTATTGCAATGCTCAATTGACATCTGAAACTTCCTTCTAAACAACATGTTTGCTGAGGTCAATGAAGGATGTTCTCTTGACTTCAGTAGGTTCTGGTGAGGCTCTTCAAAATTATTGCACTGGCTACCTGAGTGTCCGCCGTATCTAACACTGAATAAATACAGAAAATGGATGCATGCAACAGATACGTGAAAAAAGAGTGTGGCGCCTGCAAAGAGTTTGAAATAAAAAAGACAGAAGGTTAAAAAAAAATGCAAAAAACAGAGACCAGCCCTTTGATGTGTATTTTCTTAAATAAAGATTCCTGTTTAATCCTACAAAATACTACTGTATTTTAGCTGACTTAAACAAGCAATGCTATCAAAATACTTGTTAATCCTGTATTGTTAATTTTCTCTACTGTTAACACCACCCACAGTCTAGGTCTATTTAACAGCAGACAGAATTATTGATTGGTTCTGTTTTGCATTTAAGAATAACAAAAACACCCATTTTGAGTTCTTTAGCAAAATATCTAACTACTAATGAGTACATAAAAGGTAAGAAAAAGGAGAGAAAGTGAAAAACTAGTCTAGACATCTTAGAAATAAAGACTCTTTCCTGTCTTTAAACAGCTTTCAGCAATAACAGTTGGCGGATAACTCTTCTAGCTGCTTGTTCTTGACATTTCGATGGCATTTGTAGTGAATCAACAAGTGCAAAAATTAAAATTTTCACTTAACAAAATGTTTCATTTTACCCAAACCAGGATTTTTAAATTCAAATCTGAGAACTTTATGAAAGGTTGTTATTCCTTCTATGTAAATTGGTAAAATATTTCTAAATGAAAATTTAATGGAAATTAAAAATCTAAAATTCTAAATTTAAAAAAAAGGGAAATGCTGATTAAAAAATGTCACAAATAAATATTTAGAATTTTCCAATGTGCTTATTTTCATTACTGAAATGAAAACAAAATTTCCAAACATTTTGATGTCATAAAATGAGCCTCCCCCACTACAAAAGAAAAAAAAAAAGGATGGAAAGTATTACATACCCCAGCAGAATAGTCAAGTCAGCTTGACTCAGTTATCAACTGAAAAACGCAGGACAGGCTTTTTGACTGATTCCTTGAACTAAAAGGCATGGTACTGATGGAGGTCATCTATGTCTCCATAGGCATACATGCAGTATGTATGTAGAGGTCATGTATAATTAACTTCCAGGCTGGACTTCCATTGGGATCCAAGGGAGAAAGCTGCCTTTGACTTCATTATTCACAGCCCCGTTACCTGTTAATTTCTTGTAGAAAGGTTCAGGTGCCGTCAGTAGAGATTACTGCTACTCTTCTCTCTTTACAGCTGAGGTGCCTGGAGTGGCCAGATGACTAGGGGAATGTTGGAAAAATAAGTGGAAAAATGATCAAGTGTGAAACTGCATCAGCATATGAAGTCCTTACAGAAAAGTCTTTAAAATTACACAGAAATCCTACAGGATCAGAGGACTTCTACATACTCATTTAGCGTATAGATTCATACAGAGAGTTCTAAGCTTTTTTTTAAAAGACACATAGTCCTTTCTCTAGCGGAACAGCTGTATAATGGTGTGTGGACACTACCGTTTTGGGATACACAGACACTGAAGTTAGGGGACTGGAGGTGCTCAGGCCCTCTAATGACAGGCCATAGGGCCATAGCAATGGTTTCTAAGACAGGGGAGGTGCACAACCTTCTGGACCTCCCTGTCTCTCCACACTGAACACAGAGAGAACCTTCATGTTCCAAATGACCATTGGTAGCTGGGATGAATCTGGAGTTGAAGGTCATCAGTTCCGTGGACTAATGCAAATAAACCAAGGTCATTATCATAATCTAACTAACTCCATAAGATTGCCCTAAAAGGATTTAAGACAAGGCAGAATAACAGAAAAAATGGCACATAGGTGCTCATTTATATAAGCTTCTCTATTTCCTTCCCTTGGGAACGATGTACAGCTGAATACCTGTACAGATGTGTCTACAGTGCACTTAATATTCAAATACTAGCAGCTTATCTATAGTGGTTAATATGGCTGTAAAAAATATGTAACTTGATACTATATAAAAGCATTTTTCACCAGGATTGTTTCTGAGCCTCAACAGTTGCAAATAGGTTCCAGGAAAAGTTTAAAATTATCTCCAAGTTTTATATGTAGTGTTTTAATAGGTTTTCAAACAATCCAAATAGATGGTAATTTTAAAACAGTTCCTCTGTTCTGCTGTGGCTTGGGAAGACTGCAGCAGAGAACTGTCCGATAAAAGATGGGCTTCCATTCTGGGAGAACTTGAAATAAAAACAGTATGTATACAAACAGCAGATTATTTGCCAGCACTTTGTGTTTTTTCCCTACTGAGGTTGCAGTTTCTAGAATGAAATGAGATTTTCCCGGCTTATGCTTGGAGTGAATTTCTCACTGAAGTCACACTCCAGGGTTTACAACCACAGAGACCAAGAACACAGGATGGATGCCATAAGCCAAATCTCTCTTCCTGCAGAAAAAACCTTGGGAGGTAGAGAAGATGTAAAATAATAAATGGAAGAAGAACAAAAGCACTGGGAAGAATAAATGGTCAAGGGATAATTTCTTTTAACAATGCAGAAATTGCCACAGCCTTCACAATGTCGCACACAGGCAAACAAAGCTTCTTGGGGAAAGAAATGCCTGTTTTCTTTCAAAATCTTCAGTGGAAGGCAGTGTGCATTTGTGCACACTTGAGGATGTGCCATAGGCTTCTACCAGCACCACTAGGACAATATTGATGCTTTCCCTTTGAAGAATAGATTTATTTAAAGCATCCTATGTCTACCTCATCAAAAACTTCTATTGTGGATCATTTCATGTTCACCTTGCCTAAAATAATAATCCCCCTTCTTCCATTGTGTCCTTGGAAAAGGTAACCCTGACCTCTCCCTTTTCTTCCTGTGTGCCAGATCAAAATTACAAAAAATTCAGACCTTTTCCCAGCTTTGCAGACCCCTCTCCCTCGTAGACCTCGCTCACCATTCCTCACCAGCCAGAACTGAGCTGCAGCTTTCTAGAGGCTATGGCACAAATTTCAAATCGGTGGAGGGTGCTTAGGAAAGCAAAGGAATAGCTTTCAACCTGGGGAAAAGCAGACGTGGTGAAAGCTGAGGTGTTTGTCTGGCCTGGCCCAGGAGTTTACACAGAACCCATCGATCAAATCAGCCACTGGGACATGGGGAGGGTGTTTAGAACAAGACACAAGACTACTCCTTCTGGAAAAAAATAGTGTGTTTAGTTTAGATGAAGACCACTTTCCCTTTTCTAGAATTCTCTTCCTTTTTTATTTTTCTTTTCTCATTTCCCATGTGCTGCTTGTAGCTGAATTCCCCTAAGCCTTTTGGAGATGGATAGCTTCTCACCTCAACCACTCACTGCTTCAGGAATTTTGCTCAGGGAAGTGCCTCAGCTTGCCTCAATGTAAGCTGAATCAACATCAGATATATAAGCTTCACTGCATCTCACCTAGGGGTTGCCTTCGGAGGCTGGTAGGATGGGAGAAAAAAATTAAAATGAAACATTTAATGTTCTCTAAAAAGTCACTAGATCATTGTTTCCACCTTAGTGCTTTATTAAGGGAAGGCTGCTCCTGTCCATCAGCAACAAGCAGCGCACCACTTAGACACTAATGCTCAGAAATCTCAGGGAAGTGGATAAAAATAGAGGGGGAAAATGCCAAGCGAAAGTGGTCAATTCATAACACTGGTTTTCAATATTAGTTGGTTTAATTAATTGAATGTTCAATTACCCAAACACTTTGCCTTCTGTTCTAATGATGTTTCAAATAATAGGTGAAAAAGAAAAAATGTCCAGCTAAGGCTAGGAAGCAGACTGAGAAGAAAAATACCTTTTGGGATACAAGGTAGAAAAAAAATCAGACTTTTGCTAAGGATATATTTCCCCAGGTAACATTCAGTTTTGCGTATGATTATTCACAGAAGACATAGGGTGGCAGTTCAAATGTACACATTGTTTTTCATCAGTGGTTTAGATAAACATGGTGCTGTCATTAAACCGTAATGGACTCTGTCTGAGGGCTGTCTCTACATTAAATACTAGCAAGCAATTTCTGTATTTGGCTGCCTCAGTGTTAAGAGGACATTGTTGACTTTGAACCTTAACACAAGGCATTCCTTTTTAGCGTTTTAAAATAACACCCTCTTTTTCATTTTTTCCCTTAATATTTAAGCAGGTTGAATAATTTCACAAAGAGAATAATCCTCTAATTTCACTTTAATGAGGGTTTTGTCAAGGCAAACCCTGCAGAGGTTTCAAAACTGTGTCGTGAAATACATAGACATTAAAACCAGAGCCTGGGCATTAAATGATGTGGCTGCCAAGGCACTTTGCTTTCAGTTAACTAAATCATGGACAAGTCACAACACGAGCTTTAGCGAAACACGATTCCAAAGTCAATGGAACCTATGCAAGGTTAGACCTAAAGAGTGAAACTACCCAGATCCTAAAGCACTCCTGCCAAAACCACAAGGAGATTCAGCACTCGCTACAGGACAGCTGGATGGAAGTGTTTAGTCCCAGGGCAGTTCACTGAAGCCAGCGTAACTCTGTTCAAGGAGAGCTGTACTGAGCCTTCTGGTGCCGGTACAAACCGTGTTTAAACATATGCATAGCTGTAAGCATGTGAATTGAGGTCAGTAGGCTCCAACTTTACGTTAACATTAAGCACACACCAACGAGCGTACACAGAGGTACTGAATGACTGCCTCTAAGCTCATATTCTGTCAGCTAATAAAATAACCAAATATACTTTGAATTTTGGGCCTGGTCATACATAACTTTCCTAATCACAACCCAAATCAAAAAAATCCCCAAAGCCAACCCACCCCCCAGACTACTTTCCCAGACAGTATAATGGCATGCATTCCAGCATAGTTCTGCAAATCTGTTATGCAAGAACCGTGTTCCCAAAAACAGCCTCTGGTTATAGCAGTGCTGAAAATATGTTGTTGTCTTTTTTATCAACAAAAACAGGGGAAAAAAGCCTTATTTGTAAAAATAAATGTCCAGGTTTTCATTTATACAGGAATGACTTTGTTGTGTGGTATGCCCTTCAATAAAATTATAGCTTAGGTCCACGGGTGTGTGCATGTTTTGAGGTCTTATATTCAGTCTTATCCTTTCTTCATTTTAAAGGTATTCGATATTGTTAACAACCAGGAATGTAAATTACACACATACATACGCATGTACATTGCCTACCTAATTTTACAACTCCTATTAAATGCTTTAATTACTCACAATGGGTTATAAATAATAAGCCAGAAATGCATCTAAATATTTTTTACAGCAACACCAGAAGCTATGGCTTAGAATATGAAAGGTCCTCACTGAAAAATAGCTTTCAAAATTTACAAATGAAAAGTCTTTGAGCATTCAGACTCTTAGGTAGGATTGCATTTTTTTTCCAACTTTTAATCCACTTTAAGCTACATTAACAGAATTTTAAAAGGCCTATGTTTTAAGGCCCTTGCTGTTGTGCTAGTGTACTCACATATTAAAAACTACAGTAGAAAGCCATTTCTTTTACCTAATTATGAAGAGAATGAAATTAATATACTTCCTCATAATAATTCAGCACTTCCCCAAATGCACGTATTTTCATTATTTGATTCTACATTACTTATTTCTATCCCTTTGACCTTATTTCTTATAAATATGTTCTAAACTTCTTTAAGAGTATGGAAAGAATATTTAATACAAAGCAAAGTAATTATAGTCTGAAGGTTCTGAAATATAACTGAAGTGTATCCCTGGGGCTATTTCCTGATAATTAGGTATGACATAAATAATCATGATTAATTACGTTTCTGAAGAGTCATCTGCCTCTGATGAAATATTGTTATCCCTGATAATGTTTAACATAAAAATACCCACAACTAAGTGTGTTTAAACAGAATGTTTTCTTAAACCTCATGTGCAACTCAGGCACACAGGCTATAAATGGCTTTGATGTTGCTCTGATATATTGTGCCACTGGAATAACAATTCTTCATTTCCGAGCACATTAAATAATATTGTCTGGCAACAAATCAAAATCCAGGAGACCACAATTATAGCAAATAATTTTATTTGATGAGTATTAGTCAAATGGGTTTTGAACATGATCTTGATTTTTCTTTTGTCCAGTTTATTAAAGAGGTGATAAATTGTTTACCTATTTGTTACAACCCTCTGATTACAGATGTACCAACAAACAGTACAGGCAGGTACGTGGATCAGAGCTTGGGCAACCAAAGATAATTTTAAAGAAACCTTTGTTGTTTTTTTTAATGATGATTTTGTGAGTACCAACTGTGTTTCTGGATCAAGAAATGAACATTCTTCTTTGAAAGAATGCCAAGGCCTTTCCTGTTTATGTCCAGCACCTTCATGTATTATTATTAATACATGAAGAGTGCCTTGAGGCTCATCTTAAACTGCACAAGACAGTGCCCTGCCAAAGGAGTTCAGAAATAAAAATTGAAAGTGAAGAGCACAATTAGCAGCACTTTGCACATGAAAAAACAAGGTGCAGGGGGTGCCTCAGAGCTTGACCTTCAGGACCAGACTTCCAGGTGAGTACTGACCCTACCAAGAGCTGCTTGTCCAGATTCGAGCATGCCAGCAGCACACCTGAGCTCACACCTGGCAGAGCACCAGTGAAGCCAGCCCCCTCGAGCCTGCTCACAGGCATCCCTGGCTGTCCTCAAAACAGGGGCATGGGCATGAGGCAGACCATGCCATGCTGCTTGGGACAGATCCAGAGACCCCTCCTTTGGAGGACAGTACAACCTGCCAGAAAGATGATGAGTGTGTTTGCTGGGGAGAGCTGGTCACCACCCGAGAACCTAGGTTCTCCAGGTGGGTTGTGCTCACAGAAACATGGGTAGACCTCAACAAACCCAGAAACTGAAGCAAGTGTCAATTCTAGACGTTGTTGGCCAGTCCTTCTTTCCTTCTTTGTGTTGGCTGCTTGAGCTGCAACTAAGTTACCACCCTCTTTGGCAGGGACAACGGAGGCAGAGTCACCTTCAAGCTGTAAGCAGCAGAGTTGCGATGAGCAAATGCAAAGACGACTACTAATGCAGCAGGGTGATCCCTGGAGACCCACGGCTTCAGCAGACCTGCCGCTGGATGCACAGATCCCTAAAGTTAATGCAGAGGAGGTGGAGGAGAAATGAGGGGTGCTCAGGTTTAGAGCAGCAGTCTTAACAAGCCACAAGGTGGAAGCAGAAAAGCCAAAGGAGACGGCAGCTGTCAAGATGAGAAATAAAATGACTAAACAGGATGCTCATTTGCAAGAAGACAGCAGGAAAGAAGGGGGCATATTCTTAAAATACTGCCATGGACCTAAAGAGGGGACACAAGGACTAAAAGTAGGTAAAATAATAAAAAGCTAATAAACCCCCCACCTGCCAAAAGTGTCAATAAAAATGATAGGAGCAAAGGCAAAGGACTTTTTCTGGCAGCAAGAAGCACAGATGGTCAAATATATAAAACGTGAGCCTGTATGGGTTTTTCATCTGTGTTACACTTCCCATGAATGAGTGCACAGGAAAAATGTGTACCTGGATTATGTTAAGTGTGAGCAAACTATGGATTTGTATTCATGAATATTCTCACCATAAAGCCATGGTAAAGATTTTTAAATCCTGCTCAGTTAGGTCTGATAGAAGTATCATAGAGTAGCAATGCATTTGGTGAGGTGTATTCATGCAAGGTGGGAATGGAAATATGAAGCATTCTGAAGAGATTTATTTCAAACATACTTGTGCTTGCCACATCTTCATGTTGGGAGTTGGGTAAAATAATACCTAAGCTAAGTTTGTAGCAAATCACAGAATTAGAAGGCATTACCAGTCATTCTGTCATTTTGCTAAAAGGCATTCCTGTATTTAACATACAAATTTGTACTATTGTCACTGATGTAATCCCTGCTTGTGCAAATATTCAATGAATATGGTACAAAATTTCTGCCAACATCCAGTTGCCAAGCTGCAGCTGAACTCTGTCCACGTTCTCAGTGACTGAGAGTATGCTATTTTTAATGCTGCTTGAAAAATAATTTACATGGCAGATATAACCAAGCTGTATAATTGTACCTGACTTCTGCAACTGTACCCTTAAAGCCTAGTTACATCATTTGAAGCAGCATATTTCAAGGAGACAATATTCTGAGGATAATGAAATCCCAGTAGAATAAACACTGTGGAAGAGACAATTTCTGCAGTCTCTAAAAGTCAGGAAGAATTGGGAAGTCTTTGCTGTCTTTGGGAAGTGCAGAAGGGAGCAGACCCCAGCCCCTTGGTCAACCTGTGAGCCTGGACTTGTGCTCTTACCAACTCTTTAGAAGCAACCTGGCCAAAAGCCCATTGCATATCTTTATACTGATGCTGAAGCAAGCTATTTGCTCAGTTTTGCTCAGATCCCTTCTCAAGAGGAATGAGCTGTTTTGAGGCTTAGAAAGACAAACAGGCAAAACACAGCTCAGGACTGAAGCATGGAGTGAATCAAAATGACACTGTAAATACGCAAATATGAACCCAAACCAAGCAAAAAAAAGAAATATCAAAACCTGTCTCCATTCCAACCTTGATGGGGTCATCAGAAGTATGTTATATGCTTTTTTCAGCCATGGGCCATATTCAGCCTTACAATATGTTTAAGCATTGTACATTAATTTAAAAAACAAGTTGTGCAAGTACACCTATGGTTTGAAGTTGTCCCTTGATGGCAGCCTGAGCTCTCATTTCAGTGCAGAAGTTTCCCTGATATTTTTTCTTTTTGTTGTGCCTCTGTACTAGTTGGCTTGGTCAGCATATACTTGCTTCCTTCTTTGTCATGTTGTTTTGTAATGAACTCCTATTTCAGCATGGGGCTGCTTCTCATTCTGCCTTATAACACAGGCATGTGGTAAGTGGCTCCAGGAAGGAGCCAAAACATATGTTTCCTTATGGCACTAATTAATTAGTCATATGCACACTCGATACTTAATTGCTGTTGTACACTCTGGCCTGTGTGACTTCTGTGAAAACGTCTGACTCTACACCTATCTCAATTAGAATCCCATGCAAAAGTGAAAAGTGCCTGTAGTTTCTACAGGTCAGAGAAGCAAAATTGCACTACTCAAACCATTAATTCCTAGCACAACACTTACTTTTTGAAAAAAAAAGTCTTCTGTACTGTGCTCAATACATCTTCTAATGTAACCAAGCCTGGAAGCATAAAGCATCTGTGCTCTACTTAAAACTGCTGATATGACAAAGAAAAACCTCTTCCTCAGGACTACTACTCCTCTCCTGTAGCATAACAAGTGCTAGTCAACCACAAGTGCTCCTAAGAATGGCTACTTTTAGTGCTTCTTACCAATAACAGGCAGAGGTTTTGCCCATTAAGGGTTTTATTTTCCATCTTACAATAGTGACGACCATTTGGAGTTTTGCCCATCCCTCTCTGTGCTGAATTTTTAGGTATTTATAACAATTCTATGGTACTTACTGCCATATTACCAAAGCCCCTCACACACATTAATCTCCTGTATAAATTGTTCCTTTGTTTGTTTCTTAGATGACTTAGATCAAGACCACAGCCTCTTAAGCAGATCTAGCAGGAAAAAAGAAATTGAGAGTAAATTAGATATTCTTATTTTCTCATTACTTTTCCACTTTAAGTGTTCCTGAAATAGCCAGAATGATTAAAACAAACAAACAAGCAAAAAAGCCACAGGGCTAAATTTCACCCATAAAAATGTATGGGTGACTGTGAATTTGGAGCTACAGGAGAGAGTCCAGTGAAGGGCCATGAAGATGACGAAGGGACTGGAGCATCTCTCCTATGAGGAAAGGCTGAGAGAGCTGGGACTGTTTAGCCTGGAGAAGAGAAAGCTCGGGGGGATCTCATCAATGTGTACAAATACCTGAAGGGAGGGTGCAAAGAGGACAGAGCCAGTCTGTTTTCAGTGGTGCCCAGTGACAAGACCAGAGGCAATGGGCGCAAGCCAAAACACAGGAGGTTCCCTCTGAACATCAGGAAACACTTTTTTCCTGTGAGGGTGACTGAGCACTGGCACAGGTTGCCCAGCGAGGTGCTGGAATCTCCCTCGCTGGAAGGGAGACACGGTCCTGGGCAGCTGTCTCTAGGTGGCCCTGCTTGAGCAGGGTGGTTGGACCAGATGACCCCCAGAGGTCCCTTCCAATCTCAACCATTATGTGATTTTGTGAACTCCGTAAGACCCAGGTCTGAATGTGTCTCCAAAGACAGAGTGCAGATCATTTCATTTTAAAAGCAGGGTAAAACATTGCATGTCATTCAGGCCACTGCACAGGCTTATTCTGAGAAGTGCATGGTTAAAGATAATTGTTAGAGCAAAGTTCTGAGAGTTTGTAAGTTACTCAGTGTAATAACTTTACTAATAAACTAGTATTAAACCAAAACTTTGAGATGCACTGGATTTGTGAATGGAAGCTTGGATAAATGGGCAGAAAAACTAATGAACTCAAAATAACTGATGAACTCAAAATATACCCACATGTAGGAATCTGATACGCAAGCAGGATGGTTTACCAGGAAAGAGTCGTGATGCTTGCCATCCTCAGATATCCATCTTCTTCTCTCTGAGGTCTCAATCCTCCATGGCCTCAGCTGCTCTTGAAGCAGTTGCTGGGTAACCTCAGTTTCTACGCCAGCGTAGTAAACAGGATCCCCCTTTTCTTAATATACCAGGGCGTTATTTCTATAGTCAGAAACTGGTAGGCGAGCAAACAAATGCCCTTTTAATGAGGGCAGATTGGCCAGCTGAAGTGAAAACTTTTTCGTACCATCAATACTAGCATATGCCTGGGAACCTACAGAAGACTGAATTGTTTGCAAGCAAAAGAACAGGCACAGAGTAGCATGAATTGTTTGCAGCAAAAGCTGATATCTCAAAGACAATATTGCCTGATCCAGGGGTTAGAAACTTGCATCTAAATTTAGGTTTGTTCAGAGTTTGCTAAAGCACACAAATATGTAGTGACTGTGAATCAAAGTAAGATTTTATGCTATTCCATACCATTGCACCATTGCACTGCATGGAAATTGACAGTTCCTGGTGTTTTCTGAACCTCAAATTGCAAGCATAGCTCAATGTCTGAGTAGCTTGAGCCAGACCCAATTCCTGACAATCTCATATCTTGTCATTTACACCTGTGCAATTAGAGGAGCAAATGGAGCACTAAAGGGTGCTATTTTGTCTCCCACTCCTTAGAGAAATGTAAATGAGTTCAAGAAAGTGAAGGGCAGCGAAGACAGTGGTGCAAACTCAGGAAAAATGAGTCAGGAATATAAATCCCCATGCTCCCGCAGAAGGAAGATTATTGAAGAGAAGCAAATCAATAGGCAAGTGTACAGAAATGGCAGTAGGAAAAGAAGGGAAAGAAGAGGACTGCAATTTGAAAACAACCATAGCAAAAGTTCCTTATGAGTCAGAGGACCAAACGAAGACCAACAAACAGTGAGTGGAACAACCCACTCTCTCACTAACAACACGTCACAGCTGTAGCTGCTGGGGTACAACATCTGAAGTGAATGTAGCCCATAGCATTTTTCCACAGAAAGTTGATTGCAACATTTTTGCTGCTCAGGAAAAAGAAACTGGAAACACATTTTGTGAAAGATCATTGAGAGTGTTAATGTCTAAAGAAGATACATCCCAGAGAAATATGTGTAGGAAACCTGCATATCTAAAGTGATGGAAGAGAGAGAGACTTACTGATAACCTTAAGTGATACCGACTTCATAGAAGAATCTTTCATCATCATGTTGGCCACTCTGCCCCTTTATTGAGCCAAGTAGTAAAATCAAAGTTAAATTTTAGAAGGTGATGTGTCCTAAGAAAGTGAGCTGACGAGAATATAAAAGGCTCTGGTTTCACTGCACTGAAAAACTGCACTGTCTGGAATTTCATTTTACATCTCTGGCACCAGTGGTGCAATGCATGAGATAATCAGGTTGGTGACTGATGCAAGTCTGGCAATATCAGTGGTGGTATGTCAGTTTACATCATACCGTATAGTATGAGGATTTGAACTGGCGCAGAATTTTTTTTTTAAAGTTAATTATAGATCAAGTTTGAAGACCCCTCTGTGCATGCTTTTGTTTTGATTTTTCAGCAGATCTTGAAGTCAATGGATCTACAGTGCCTGAGTAGCTGGGCCTCTGTGTACACTTTTATTGCTCTTATATTGAATGAACCATAATAAGGACACTGGGAGAGATCTGTTATTACCCAAAGGAGAAATTCAGTAGCTAGTTTCAGCTGAAATGGGGGTAACTTCCTATGTGTCTTGGAAAACCTCCCTCCCAAAAACCAAGACTACTCCCATATGCCCCCTAATTTCTGTGGAATAGTGAGTTCTCGTACTACTTTCTGAACTCAACCACTTAGCTTATTGCAGATTCGGGGCTTAAACACCATCCATGCTGCAGGACGACAGCAGAACTCCTATTGGCTTCAAAGGGGTCAAAATTTCATGAATGAGAAATGCACTGCTCTTAACTTCCTTCATGTCAATGACTCTCTCAGTAGGATGCCTAGTCTGACTCTCCTGTGGGCTCTCTCTCTATGTAGACTGCTCTCAGAGGATGCCAGCAAAGTGAAATGTCCTCTGGGGGACCACCACCATCCTCCCAAATCTAGGAGTGTTGCTAAATTAGTATGTCCTCAAAGTGCTTATATTGCAATGCTTTCCAAGAGGCTAAGGATCTGCTCAGCTTGTGAATGTCTCCTTGAGATGCTCATTATCCCAATGCAAAATAATCATGTTTTGAGGGCATTTCAGCACTAACATGAACATAAAAAATATAGGCACATTCACAGAGCAAAAGATTACAGCTACCTATGACTTAAAACTATGATGACTTGGTGCAGAATGAAAAGAGCCTTCCTGAGTCCATTTGCCTTGGGAGCTAATTAAGAGTTCTCAGAAGAGTTAATACATAAGGAGGAACTGATACTGAGTTTAGGGTTAGGAAGATACAAGCATGTCTTACACCCTTACTGCATTTCCTTACTCAGGTATCCGTATCAGCACCTAAGTGCTTGGAGGCTACAGGTGATGGACGTTTAATACACAATTCCTTACTCTACTGTGGAAGAGACCACAAAGGCCAAAAGTCTGCTCTCTTTTACAATTCTAACTCACTTCACAGAAATTTAGCTCCAAATACTGTGAGGGTAACAGAGGACCAGGAAACAACGGCCTGAGGTCCCGGTTTGGGCATTTTGCAATGTTTACTGTTTCAGTTCCTCAAACTTTCCAGTTTCATTAAAATAATACAACACTGCCTGCTGTTCAGGCAGAACTCTCTCTATCTCTCTCTTTATTGTTCCCCAGTTGAATCAGTCTCACAATAATTATGTGCAGAGATGCAAAGTGAAATTACTGTAGCAAAGGTGCAAATTCAGCCCAGAATGGAAAGGGGCATCAATTTCAAAGTATATAACTCGGTACGCTTCAATATCAAATGCTCAGCAGGAGTCCAAGAACTTCAATATTTATTGAGCACATTATGCTTTCTCATTGCATAAATACAGTCCTGTGCTACAATACGAACATATTGTTTTTACAAAAGACTTCAGATGATAGTATTTGAAATGTCGCATTAACATTCAGTTTAGCTTTAGTAGCCAGAACAAATGTATTAACTCATGAACCCTGAGGTCACAAGTTCTCCTAGAAAACACATTTACTATAGCTGTGTGTATATATATATCATATTTGTAACAAAAAATAAAATAATTTAATATTGACATTTCAAGAATGGACAAATTGGCAAAATAAATGTTCCCAGATGATCTGCTAACCTCTGCTGATTGTGCCAATTACCCTTTGCAGAAGAAATTAAAATAATTTGCAACAATGGAGAATGAATATGAAATTCATCTCTATTGCATAGTCATTGTTTAGTGGTAAAGTAGTTGCACTTGAAAAGGATATTCTGAACATGGCAAAAATGAGAATTTTTCATCATTTGGAGTAATTTAGCTTTTCTGGTACGCTAAATTGATCAATTAATGTTACATTTTGCATTTTTACACTTGCCCAGACTTGACAAGGAATTTATGGTAAGCTGACACATCATTTGCTTTTGGCAGATGTCAGTTGCTCTCATCATTATTTTAAAACAGAAAAGTAATTATAACTGCAAGAAACAAAAAAGAAGATTGCATCATTTTGAATCCAAATCAAAATATATTCTTGATTAGCTTTATGACACTGCTGGCTGTTTTTCTCATATGTTGTTTACATTATTTTCTCAAAAAGTTTTTGTTGCTGTTGTGGCACCTTTCTGGAGGTAAAGAACACAACAGATAAAATATTTTCCTTTATGTTTCTGACTAAAGGGTGCAATGTTTTAATGTACGTTTCCCTGACTCCCTGAACATCTGATGGCAAATGCTAATAAAACATTCACGCTGATTCTAGTAAGTCAGGCCATTATAGTCATAGTGCCAAGTTATCCCAACTTAGTAAAGAACTGTGGGGATTTGTCCTATCACTGTGGGCAGACAAATTTCACTCTTCCCATGAATGAGGATACGAGCCAAGATATCAGCCAGCTCTGAATTAGAAGCCATTTAATTAAAGTTAGCACGGTGCTGAACCCAAATTAGCAAGGTTTACTGAGAGGCAGCATATATTAACTTGAGCTCAGTGTGGTGATATGGCTATATGCTTCCAGCCAAGTCTGCATAGACAATAATCTCCTAAGGCACCATGCCTTCCAGATGACCCAGTCGGCTAAAGAACCGGCAAGGCTGAAGGAGTTAAAAGGAAGGTTCTACTATCTCTTTCCTTATGTATCACCCTTACGCAAAAAAACAAAAGAGGGAAATACAGCCCAGTGGTTAAATATAGTATTTAGTATTCCAGCCCTTTTATATTTAGAAACATGATTTTAGTTTTATTGGACAATCTATGCAAATGGAGATCAAAGGAACAGCAGACTCAACAACTTTCTCGTCCATCCCAGTCTTTACTGGGAATACTGACAATCCTCCTAATAGACTGAATTCACTCATCATCAGGATCTATATCCAGTTGTTACAGAAAGAAAGG
Source organism: Balaeniceps rex (assembly GCA_013401315.1). Taxonomy (NCBI): domain Eukaryota; kingdom Metazoa; phylum Chordata; class Aves; order Pelecaniformes; family Balaenicipitidae; genus Balaeniceps; species Balaeniceps rex. The sequence goes on along the minus strand of VYZW01033088.1, from coordinate 25,831 downwards.
AATTTTATGTGAGGATACCTTTACACCCAAAACCTCCCATTATGGCTCCAGGTACCAGTTCTTCTAAGTTCATACAGTCCAAGCAGAGGAAAGGAAATGGGTTATGGAAAATGAAGAAAACATCCTTTCCTGATCCCAGATGAAGTATGCAAAACCTGTGGTCTTACACTGCTTTGATATGCAGGTCTGGGTATTGCCATTAAAATACCACGTATGGCTGAAATACTTAGCATGTAGACAATCCTAATTATCTGTTAAGTGCTGAGTAAACATCAGAAACAGCCATGATATTCCCAATTTACAAAGCAGTAAATCAAGGCAACAAAAGGTTATTGCCACTCTAATACAGCAGGGAACAATTTAGCTTTTAATTGCTCTTCTTGATCATTCTCTGTTGGTTTATTTCTTTTCATCTGCTTTGTAACTTGGTTAGGGAAGAACTATAGATGCCACCTCTAAAGTCCTTTACATTTCATTCAAATCAACAATCCAAATTTGAAACTTGATCCAAAATTTATAATTGATGTTTTTCTAAGGGTCCAAACTATTTCTTAAATCTAGGTAGCTTCAAACATTGGGACTTCTAGTTGAATACTCCTTTTTTGATACACTATAGATTCTCCTCATGATGAAATGGAAGACAATATGAAAATACAATCTGAATGGGAAGATAAGCCCAGAGAAGAGCATGGTGTATGTAAAAGTGTTCATTTACAACTTCTACTAAGGACTAAGGTGAAGCAGTCCAATGAAAATATTTTTATTCGGAAGCATTTGTAGTTGCACTTTTTTTAAAAAATGAAAATCAAGATTGTCCTTGGAAAGTTTATGTTAAAAAATTAATCAAAAATCTAAACTTCCTTGAAAACTTGGGTAGTAACTTTTTTACTATGACCCCTTACTATGTGTAAAGCTAAGTACATATAGAAGTCTTTTGTATCAGCAGAAAGGAATTGATCAGTCGTCTCGGTACAGAAAACATTATGTTTTTCATAAATCATTTTTATTAAAAAAAGAATAAATGGTTCAAAATAAAACTCATGCAAATGCTACTACACCTGTGAAACAATGAAGGGAAAGTTTGACAGTTCAGGGTTCAAAGTACCATATTCAAATTACATTTGCACAGAGGATGGACTAGCTTAGGGAGTGGAGTTCTACATCCTGCAGCACAGAAGTCAGTAAGAATGCTTTCACTGACTTCCAACAACGTAAGATTAAGCTCCTGCGGGAGGGAGTGGAGAAATGTCTATTTTTAAAATGCTTCAACTTCTAAGCATGCAGATAAAGCTGCACGTGGATGCATTATTTGGCAAGTAATGCGTGATCACCCAGTTAAAGACTGTAAAATACGTAGGACCAGAGTTCTGATTACATGATGTACCTCAGCTTCTGAAATGTTTAACTACTGAGTGAATAATAGTGAAGCCATAATATTGTGTAACATATGGTTCTATATTTAATGTTATATTAAAGAATGTGTGTGCACATAAATTGTATATATAGGGAGCATATATAGATGGATACCTACCTATATATATGGACAACACACATAAAAATCTATATGCAACACAGTCACACACAGTAATAAAAAGAATAGGTCAGGCTACAGAAGTATTTCCAAAGTGTTTAGCATGAATAAGCATTTTATCTTCAAGTTTGCTGAAGTATTTTGTCATTCAAATTTCTAAAGTGAAATGGAAAATATACATCAGACTTGTATCTTTAAAAACAAACGTCCTCACAGAGAATTTCAGCTGTGGAATCAAATGCTTGTTATTTGAATTTCCAAAGAAAAAAACAAAAAAGGAAGGATGGCACACAAATTAGTTGCATCAAAGGAGACATAAAGGTTTTCATAACAATGACACAAAGGATGCAATTTTCCTGTTGCAAAGACAACAGAAAGACATTAAATTAGCAGGAAATTCAAAATAGTGGCCTCTTAGAGATGTAGAGTACAACTGAGTATCCAAGACTCCAATACATTGGGACTTCTACCTGAGCAAGGTCAAGTCTTCAATCTCAACTCAGGTTGTGTGAGGAGATGTGAATTCCACTGAATTCTACCATTCAGTACTGAAAACATTAATTTTTTCTACAGAACCAGTGATGCACATAAAANCTTCTACCTGAGCAAGGTCAAGTCTTCAATCTCAACTCAGGTTGTGTGAGGAGATGTGAATTCCACTGAATTCTACCATTCAGTACTGAAAACATTAATTTTTTCTACAGAACCAGTGATGCACATAAAAAAAAAGGTTGTTAATTATCAGTGGTAATAATTATACATTTAACAAGTTACCATTATACTTCAAAAAGTTCACACTAATGCATGAATAATTATTGGCCTAATTAAGCATCTGATATTGCATCTACACACAAAAATGAAACCTTAGTTAAGAGTGTGACAGTGTTTTTTATGTTAGATAAAAGGAAGAGGTAATTTGGATAACTAACGCCCAGAGTGAATTTATTGCACACAGCTCACAAAAAGCAGGTAATTTCTATCCTTCAAAACATTTTAGGAGCATATTTCCCCCTGCCCCTCTCTCTTTTCAGTGTAGTTTTCAGCTGCACATCCTTTTTTTTTTTTTCCCCAGAGGGGAAATCAAAGAAGAAACATCACGAACCCCAGAAGCCTGAGGGGTTTGGGNTTTTTTTTCCCCAGAGGTGAAATCAAATAAGAAACATCACGAACCCCAGAAGCCTGAGGGGTTTGGGGATTTTTTTTTGGGGGGGCGGGCAGGGGTGTCTTGTATAATCCCCCTACACTGAGAATCCATCAGCTTTTTCCTGTTAGAGCACAGGGTGCCTTGTGGTGTTTCAAGCTGTAGGAGCTGATGAAATCATGCAGTAAATAAGAACGTCTCTCACATAGACAGAGAGATACACGATTGTAAACATTTCATGAAAATCAGTTTAGGATGCAGCACTTCACAAAGAATGGCTATTGTTACAATGGCTTTCATCAGGTTGCTGCTTCTGTATTAATTTTCCTCCTACCACTGCACAAGGCATACAAACCCAGGTCCTGTGATAATGGTCATTTATCCACATTGTTATTTGGGCCTCAGCAATGAAGGAGGGTAAATTGCAGGAAGGAAGACAAAGCCTTCCTACTATCCTGCAAATGCCATGATTTCACAGTTTTCCGTTTTTATTAACATCTGAATGAATTTCCTGGGCCAAGATTACTACATTTGATCAAACACAGCACTAAGTCATCCTTGCTTGAGCATCCCCCTATCACTGGTCAATGACAGAAAATCGTACAGGCCTAAGGGGCAGCCTATTTCTGTGACATTTTCCCAACTGAACTTTCCCCCTTTCTCCCCACTCATGACAGTTCCCTCCACACTAGACAGGCTGCATAGTTGGGTCTCCCACAGAGCCGTGGAGTCTATGGAAAATACACTGTCCCTTTCACTGTAGCTTTTCAGGAATGCCTAAAGCTTTAGGAGAACTTATTTGAACAGAAATGCAAAATAGTATGTAAACCCAGTGCTGAGGCTGCCAAACCCCAGCCAGGCTGCATGTCTTTGTATCAGTCTGTGCCTCTGGTATCTGTCTCTGTGTGCAAGACCTTGAGAGAAACATGAGAATTTGCAACATTCCAGTGTGAAACTACTTTAAATGTGACATTGCTGTTTAACTCCTTGTACTCTGGTCCAAAAACCGTCATCTATGCCATAGCTCTGCATCCCTGAATTTCCTGTTCCCCCCATACCCAGCAACAAGGCGTCAGTATATGCATATTCAAAAGTCTGTTTTAAAGCCTCTTTGAAAAGCAGACTGGAAGCTTTATAACATTTCCATCTTAGAGTTTGCAGGACCAATACTGACACCACATGCAGCCCCAAGTACATTTATTGTATAAATCCCTAAATACACACATTCCCCTCCTACCCTGGGACCAGTGTCTAGTAGGAATCTTTTCTCCCCTGTTTCTAAAATGAAAGGGCATTGGAAAGACTGAGAGCCATACTCTTCCTTGCACTCGTGGCAACTCTGTTATGTGCTGGATAACTGAAATAACATCCTTAACAGCTGAAATGGAATCTTTCCATACTTGTATGTACAGATTCTATCAATAAAAAAAATAGAAATTTTAAAGTAACTTGCTCTTCCTACACCCTCCTTCCATCTCCTGATTATTCAGTACCTTTCATGGGCCCCAAGGATGCTCTTGAAATTGCTCCCTTAAGTCCGCATGCAGAGCTTGTTGGTGGCAGTGGTTAGGGGTGCCTGGAGACAGTCTCCTGAAATGCAGAGAACCTGGAGAGAAACAAGACTCCCTATTCTGTAGGACCAAGAAAGGGGGGAAAATGACAGATAGTTCCCCTGCTGGAATGTACTTCAAAAATTTTTTCCAATCCCTGTGTAAAATCTAAGGTCAGGTAGGGCAGGGACTGCATCCCCTGTATTTCTTTCACCTGAACACTGCCCCATCCATGTTAGGGGTACATTAGAGCACTGTGGAATGAACAAATGAATGACCCCATTTTAGCAAATGCTCTAAGTTAGCGTCCAATACACCTCCTTGGGTATCAGTGGACTTTGCATCAGCCCATGTTTGCTTCATGCCAATCAGTTTGGATGCAACTTTTCTATTCACATCAGTACAACTTGACCACAGCTTTCAAGTTGAGCATAAGCTTAAATGCTTTGCATAAGGACAGGCTTTATTAAACACACAGTTTAAATTTAAGCACAGATTCCTAAACGCTTTTTGGAATCATGGAATAAGAAATGCTGGAGGCATGTTATCCAACCCACTAAGTTTTCTTGTGCCTACATTTTTATCAGGTATTCTTCTGTCTTTTGAACACATCATGTCATGTTTCCATATTTTTAAGCTGGGCTAGGGATAACAATGGAAACATGGGCTAATTGCAATTAGACTCTTTACGGTATTCAAAATATAATAACAGAATACACTGTTTTTTCAAGTAAAAGCTTCAGATGGGTATGCCACAAATTATCCATTTGTAGAAGCCACTCCTGGTTAAGGAACTTTTCACTAGTCTTTCAAAGTTAAACAGAATACTGGAAGAAATATCCTCTCTGAATTGGAGAATGAGTCAGCAATACCTACAGGTTTTTTGGAACCAGGCTTCACAGAGGTTGCTTTTGCTTAAGCCATTAGTAACTATTAAATTAATTCTCCTCATTTCACATTGTATACAGCTGATGGGAAATGTGGGGAAAAGGCAGTCTTCAAGGCATTAACCCCTTCACTCCTCAGGATGTTTTTTATGCTTGAAAGGAATTCGACAATTTCAGCTTTCTTTTCCTTCTTAACTTTGCCTCCATTAGGATTGCTTGCATGAATAAGGGGTTGCAGAGACTGGCCCTTATATTGTAATGTAATCACAGATTGATTCAGCTCTGCAATCAGCCACTCATCTGTGATGATCATTTCAGGGTCCTGCCAAGAGTTTCTGGAAGGCTCTGTGCTAGTTCTGTACTGATCACATAAACCACTAAAAAAGTTCCTTATATATTACTTTGCACTAATTCATATATCTTGTTCTGAGGGGAGGGAAGAAGGAAGGAATCATAAGGAATCATAAAGAATGCTGCTTCTGAACATTAATAAAATATCCATGCATACCATCCCCTACAAAAACAAACACTAAAAAACTGGAGACACAAATAAAATCTGCTGTTCAGTTTAAAAAAAAAAAAAGATGAAGACTGAAAAAATAAGATTTAAAGGAGGGAAATGGTCTGTGGTTTGGAATGTGTGTTTGGAGAGAAAAGGGATATCCAAAGATCAGCATCTCTGAGAATAGCCCATTTACCAATGTCTAAACAGCTAATAACTGAATGTGAAAGTGTCTACTCAATCTAATAAAAATGTACTATTATATTATTTACTACAGCATAAACTTTAAAACATTAACATGAAGAAGGTAAACAGAAAACTGAATATTTACTGTGTCAAAGACTAACCTTACTTTCCAAAGTTTGAGTCAAATATTGCTACTAATAATACTGACAAGAATATTTCCCCAGGCGTGAGTGGAATTACTCTGAGTTAAAGAGAGTATACAGAAGTGCTGAATTTGGCCATTTGTCTCTTGCTTTGTGATATCCTTTCCGCTGACTCCCTCATGCTTTGGACACCTGGAAAGAGCCATGGACTCTGGTATTAGCTAATGGCTAGGACTCCCAGTTCTGTGTATGGGGTGCCACAAAATTATTTTTGGTACTCCTACCCCCCTGGAAGTGCCACTTCCATCTTCTTGTTCAACAGTTTGTATCTGGTACTTTCAACAAATGTTGCCCTCACCCTCTATACCCTAAAATGATAAATACATCACTTGGAGGCTGTATCCACCAGTTCCTGCCTAGCACTTCTCTCTTAAAAGGTGACATAGCACTTGAGAAGTGGGAAATAAACATCCCTAAGGAATTCTGAAGAGGGAAGGGCATGTGCAAGTGCAACTATGTAGTGAATCTTTAACCACAAAATGTTAATGTCCTCTTAAAATACAGATCAACCCTACAACAAGGCACTAGCTAAACAACTAAATATAAACCACACAAAGACACCAGTGGTAGAAACTCCTTGTCTCTTCTCAATTGGTAATAGTTTTTCTCCAAATTGGAGTAGTTTTCCATGGTGCTAATTAGAACCTTTGCTAGCATGCTTTCCAGATGCTTGCAATGTAGTATCCGTGGCAGTGCCAAAGTCTGCATCCACACTGCTAAAGGCACCCACCTCAGACAGTGGTCCATGGATCCCCGGCCAAGTAATGCGGACTGGCCCATGTTCCCCCTGCAGATGGCTTTTGTCTCTAGAGCAGACTGACTGCACGCCTGCTTCAGAGCACTCTGCCAGGAAGTGTTCAGAAAGACAATATCGTCTACAGCAATTTTGTCTCGATCTCAAATGCAGGACAGGTGTACTCTGAGCGCAACTTGCACTCCTCATTCTGTATTCTTCACATATGAGAGGATCCTTTGCAGGACACACTGGTTCTCCCCCAACTCAGATATCCAGATGTTTTTACCTTGGAAGGTAGAGTGTAGTCGAGGGGTGGTGCAACCTCAGGCACTGTCCGGCATTACACTCCCTGTGCAGTCAGGGTACACCACCCCACAACCCTCTGCCTGCGGCACAGGCAAGGCAGTGTGGCTGCAACACTGATAACTGACCTTCCTATGTCAACGTCCATGGTCCAAGCACTTTTACACCTGACACCTCTCTTTCCTAGGGAATGTCTTCTCTACCACATACGAGTATAATTTGGTCCTTTCATGGTGGAAAAGAAGACTTGCTGCAGCTGTGTGCTGATTTGCTACTCAACCCATGTTAACAACTTCACTGAAAGACTGTCTTGTTAGTGTAAACACTGCCTTCTTAGTGTAAAGTAGGAAGGTGACAATACAATTTTCATAGACTATGCTATGATTTTCTGTCTGTCTTAGGAATAATTTTTGGGCCAAAGAATCTAGCCTGGGATTTATCCTAGAAGTCCAGAAATTTTCCGCATGACAGGTTGGGTCTTCTGTGGCTAGAAAAGGCCACAAAAATCCTTTAGAAGACTTTTACAATTGTACTCACTCCTTACTCAGCTTACTACACCAGCTGGATGCTGAATTTTGTACCAGTAGTCAGCAACGTACCTCCTGAAGTGAGAATATCTGTTTTACAGCCGGGGCACAATATGACCTATAATTATTAAAGGCCAGAAGAGGATTCAACTCCCCTTTGTGAGCAGTATCACTGACTATTCGTGTGAATTACTGCTTCTCAGTAAGGGCGGTAAAACACTTACAATCCCTTTTCACATCCAAAGCAAATAGCAAGCTCTCATATCCAACAAAAGTTCCAACCATATTTCCATTATGAATAATTTGATCTGTTTTTCCTCAAAATGGGGAATATCAATAATTCTTAAACTCTGAAAAGCTTTTCAAATTAACGCATTTTATTGCTGTAAGGCCAGACTTTTAAAATCTAAGTTGCATTTTACTGCCCAAGTCTTTCCACTGATCCTATGGGACTGCTCTTAGCATATGTTATCATTTGGTGTGAGTAAATCAATATCCAGTTGGCCATAAATTGTAGTAATAGATCAGATTTTACAGTGATAGTTCAGAGGTGAACTGCATAGGGAAGTTCATCCAGTTTTGAAAACCGAAGCAAGATATAAAGGTATTAAAATCTAAGGCTCCTTCTCATTACCTTAAAAAAGGTCTGAAATTTGGAAAACTTTCAGTAATTTCTCATTATTTCTGTAGATTGCTCATAATTGGATCCAAGAATAAAGAGAAAAAAAATCAAGGCAGTACTTAACTTGAAGTATTAACTACACGTTGTTCTCCTGTAAGCACTCAACAGATCCCTTCTTGTTAAAATTACGGCAAATTGGAACAGTAGTTCCCTTCTGAATCAACATTCATTTCTCTCCCCTTCCCTTCTGAAGACTGTTACATTTTGAAGTCACAAATGATTATTTATTTATTCCCCTATAAAATGCATGCATGGTCCCAAAAGCCAGAATATAACATTCTGTAGTACTCACAAATGCAGTACTCATTATTACAAATTATTAGATCACTTAATCTTCTTTGCCAGTTCCTTCTTTGAAAAAAAAAAAAAATCACAGTCCCTCAATACAAGCCTAAAATACAAAACGATAAAAATAATAGTAATAATAATGATATGTTTGCTTGGTCTTTTATGGCACAGAAGACAAATGCCTGCTGACTTGTATTGCAGGAATATACACATTGCAAGTTGATACATGGCTGAGTCAGTCATTTCCTTACCCTGAGGATGCTCAGTCTGGGTAGAAAATGTTCACTTGTTTTTTAGGATCTGGAAAAAACTCAGGAATCAGAAGATGAAGGCACGTTGTTCCTGCTTTGAGTTCTTCCCGTTAAGATGAAATAAAAGTCTCTCAGACCTATGACTCTAAAGGCCTCTATACCAAGAGTGGGATCATTTGGCTGGACTTGTTTCCTTTGTGCAACCAACCATGCGTTGCCTGGAACAGTGAAACAGTGCAGCACCAGCCTCCAGGCTGACGCCAAATCCCACTCGGGATGCTCATCTTGCCCTGGCTTTGTAGCTTGCTTTATCCTGTTTCTCAAACCCAGCTTCTGCTTCAAAGAGCTATTCATTCACCTGACCTTTTTCATTAGTCCTTTCTTGTGTGTCAAGGGCTGTTTTCCTTCCATTACAGTCAATGAGAGTAAGCGTCTGATTACAAAGGGAATTTCCAAGCAAGAACAGACAAAAGCAAAGGCATGCTCTGCATTCTCAATCACCCAAATCATGATACAAGTAACACAATAAAATACAAATTCTTCTCATTCTCCTGGAAAGAGATTATGATCAGGGGTGATATAAAAAGAATATGGGCTGTGTGTGGCCTCAGAAATCCTTACAATAGTGATGAAATCAAATTAATCTCCTAAGACCTCCTGGAGTGAAATCACTTTATTTACTTAGGCTACCAGTCAACTGGAGCTGAATCAGGTGAGCTCTGAAGGCTTCATATTTCAGTTCTGTACACTGACTGAAAGTTACAAAATCTTGGTAGATGTAGATCATAGAAATCATAGAATATATCGAGTTGGAAGGGACCCATAAGGATCATCGAGTCCAACTCCCTGATCTTGACAGGACTACCTAAAACTAAACTATATGACTAAGAGTGTCATCCAGATGCTCCTTGAACTCTGATAGGCTTGGTACCGTGACCACTTCCCTGGGGAGCCTGTTTCAGCGACCGACCAGCCTCTCTATGAAGAACCTTTTCCCAATGTCCAATCTGAACTTCCCCTGACACAGCTTCATTCCATTTCCTTGTGTCCTACCACTGGTCACCAGAGAGAGGAGATCAGCACCTCCCCCTCCGGTGTCCCCCATGAGGAAATTGTAGACTGCGATGAGGTCACCCCTCGGCTTTCTCTTCTCTAAGCTGAACAAACCAAGTGACCTCAGCTGTTCTTCGTAATTCTTGCCCTCGAGACCTTTCACCATCTTGGTCGCTCTCTTCCAGACACACTCTAATAGTTTTATGTCCTTCTTATATTGAGGTGCCCAAAACTGCACACAGTACTCGACGTGGGGCCACACCAGTGCAGCGTAGAGTGGGACAATCATCTCCCTTGACCAGCTAGCTATGCTGTGTTTGATGCACCCCAGGACACGGTTGGCTATTTTGGCTGTCAGGGCACACTGTTGACTCATATTCAACTTGCCATCAACCCAAACCCCCAGATCTCTTTCCATGGGGCTGCTGTCCAGCCTCTTGTCCCCCAGTTTGTATGTATAACCAGGACTACCCTGTCCCAGATGCACAATCAACCATTTGCTCTTGTTAAATTTCATATGGTTGGTGATTGCCCAACTCTCTAGTCTATCTAGAATGGTATGCTGCAACCCTTTTGCCCAGTTCGGACATCTGAGAATTCCCTGCATACAAGGAAAGACTGTTCAAATAAGAAAGAACGCATCTTCACATCTCAGGAAACTCTACTGCAGCTGATGTGGTGACATTGGTACCTAACTCACTTAAAATCCAATTGATTCTTGGGTTGGGTATCTCTAGAAAAAAGATGAGCAGTGGAAATAGCAAACTGTGCCTTCCTTCACTTGTAAAAAGTCTGTGGGGTCCTGCAGTTTTATCAGTGTTAATGCTGAGTATAACTAGATCAGATAGTCATAGAGTTTGTTATGATTTATTTTGGTTGTAGCAACAAGAGTACACCCATACACAAAACCCATAGGCAGCAGTAATCATTATTTTATTGTATCATTGTATTATTTATTGCCACACCTGAGGAGTCAAAGTCAAGACCAATATCTAATAAGGCAAAGCAAACCTGCAGGTTTTTACAGTATGGGAAAGGCAGGTGGTGTCTCGGAGTCTTTGGACTTAAATTCTGGGAGAAGACGGTGTTGGGAGCAACAGCGACATTTGTGGCATGTTCTAGAAATATTCTTAGAAAAGGCCTCTAATTAGTCACCTGCTCTGTCTTTATTTTGCTATGAAATGGAGTAAACTTCAGGATTTCAGCACAATCTATTTTCTGCCACCACTGTGCTGCAGAATCACATATGAAAAATAGGTAAATCAATTTTGGGAGCCAGAATCTGAAATGTTGTATCAGTCTAATCAAACCAGAACAAGGTAGGTGGCTTGATCTTCCGGAAGCAGTTGTGATACAGCTTCTCCTTCTACCTCCTTTGTTGGGCAAAGGCAAAAACAGCTTGTTAAATAGGCTGAAATTCCTAACCTGTTCTTTCACTCCCACTCTTCCATTACCTGTTAGTGCATCAAACAATTATGCAGAGACTCTAACACAGGCTATGTAACATACGCTGGGAACATACAGTAAAAGAATCTTATTAGCTGGGTCTATCAGCTGAAATGAGCAGGAGCAAAATAGTTACTAAGCTAAATTTTAGGTGTGGGGCATTACACATCCCACAGAGATGAACAGAGAAAATTCACGCCTCTTAAATGCTGTCAGAGTGTAGGCTGGGGAGGATAATACAGCACTGGGTTGCACAAAGATCAGGTACTGTGCAACCAGAAAAGCTGGAAACTTAAGCAAAACCACAAAAGCTTAATTTCTGAAGCTAAATTTTGCAACAGGGTCAGATTCCCATGTCACCGGGTAGCTGAAGAATCCCAGAAGATAGACAGCCATGCACAGAGCAGTACATTCCAGGTCTTCGCAAACTTCCCACAGAAATCTGCACTAAACAGGGACACTTTGGCCCTTGCACACCTCTTCACTTCATGCACCTGTTCCTCATTTCCAGAAACAAACAGTAACTGTTGTGAAGGACCAACCACAGAGATGGTGTCCCTCTTTGTCCCATTTGCCATCTAAGTCAGAGTCACACTGAAATCCACAGGTGCCACAGGTTCCTCTCTGGATTTAAATACAATGGGAAGAAAGAATTAAAAGCGGAGCCAGGGAAGCTCTAGAGTCAGACTTTCCTGAAGAGAGTATGAGAGCTGGAAACAAAATCTTGAAAACTGCAAGGTTTCAAGAACAGGTTTTGGCTCCTGTGTTCAGACTGGGAAATGGAGACGAGCCACACAGCAGAACACATTGGGCTGACGGTCCTAGAGGCAAAGTTCGACACAGGGAGGAGAAGTACTTTGCAGATTTTGGTCTGTAACTATTGCTTATCTAGCCACTAAGGGGAAAAATCAAGTGCTGCTCCTCACACGTGGGCATTGCTTTCCCCATGAGTAAGCAAAAGGAAGGAATTTGGCAACCTGGGCAGTACTGCCGCCCCTGCCAAACCTACTGAGCCACAAAACAACTTCCCCCAGGGATTCTCAGGTATTTTAAAATGGTCTAAACTGAATTGACAACACCAGCTGCACCATTCAGAACTGCAAAAGGCCTTATAGTATCTAGCCATCTACCAGCATCTCAGACATGGCTTTTTCAGAAATGAGTCTGAGTTGGATGAGGGTGAATTTGAGAATGCACAGATTTTTCCTGCCTGGGAAATCTAAAACTTAACTGACAATAACCTCCCACTGCTTTATTATTGCAGGAAAACAAGATGTGGGGGGTCTGTATTCCCTCTTGCATAGAAAAATGTATTGATAGGTCTGCAGACACGGGACAAGCATGGATACTTTTTTTTGATACAGCAGCAAGTCCCTGCATACTTGTTAGGTCCTTCATGAAAGGGCTTGACTAAAATTCTACTTGACAAATGTATTCTCAGAAGTGTTCTCAGGGGTTTGTCTCATCTTCATTAGCAGTTCAACCATTTTTAATACCAATTTTGGGGACAGGTGAGGAGGGAGGGAATCTCTTCCTGGCAATTACTGTTGACAGTGGAATATTTTTTTTTTTTTTGGTGTGAAACCAACTTAACATGGACCAAAGTGTATGTGAAGCAGTGAAGCAGTTCAGAAGAAATGAAACCTCTCCATACAGACACCTGTACTTCGGAACATGGTTTAGTAGGCATAGTGGTATTGCGTTGACAGTTGGACTAGATGATCTTAGAGGTCTTTTCCAACCTTAATGATTCTATTCTATTCTATTCTATTCTATTCTATTCTATTACTTGCAACTTAGAAAAATATCAACCTTGACCAACCAGTACCTATGGACAAGTACAATGTGGCAGCTACTAGTGTCAGGTTCTTGATCTAACAACTCAAGTGGAGAAAAAAACAGGACTTTTTTTTTTTTCCTGGGCACAAAAGTAAATAAGCTGTAGTCTTATGTAATTCTGGTTATACAGAATAGAGATATTTTATTCCTATTCTATTTATGGGACCAGATCCTCCTCCCTAGCACACTTTACACTCGATAGGAGATTTTCTGAGTGTATAAAGCCAGCGCTGGTGACCTGACATTGTGTGTTCCTGAATTCTCTTCCCCCTTCCCAAGGTACAGAGAGAGCTCTGACAGTCTGGGACAACCAGGGATCCATCTGCAATCCAGTCGACACTGTCCTAAATAAAGCAGCCCAGGGATTACACAAATTTGTTCCAGGAGCCAAAATAAAGAAGGAATAGAAAGGTGACAGAAATTCACTCTTGTCCACCTAACCAAAAAGGTGGGCACATTCTCCACATACACATGAAGAAGGAAATGCATGTGGAATATATCCACTAATTTTAGACTGCAAAGTCTAGTGACACTTTTGTCATGTCTATGTGTCCTGGTTTCAGCTGGGTTAGAGTTACTTCCTAGTAGCTGGCGTAGTGCTGTGTTTTGGATTTAGTAGGAGAAGAATGCTGATAACACACTGATGTTTTAGTTGTTGCTAAGTAGTGCTTACCCTAGTCAAGGACTTTCTTTTTCAGCTTCCCATGCTCTGCCAGCTGCACAAGAAGCTGGGAGGGGGCACAGCCAAGATAGTTGATCCAAACTGTCCAAAGGGCTATTCCATACCATATGACGTCATGCTCAGTATATAAACTGGGGGGAGTTGGCCAGGGGGCAGCGATCGCTGCTCGGGGACTGGCTGGGTGTCGGTCGGCGGGTGGTGAGCAGTTGCATCACTTGTTTTCTTTTCACTGGGTTTTGTTTGTCTCTCTCGTTCTCCTTTTCATTACAATTATTATTATTATTATTATTATCATTATTATTACTATTACTATTATTATTATTATTTTATTTTAATTATTAAACTGTTCTTATCTCAACCCGTGGGTTTTCTTACGCTTGCCCTTCCGATTCTCTCCCCCATCCCACGGTGGGGGGGAGGGTGAGCGAGCGGCTGTGTGGTGCTTAGTTGCCGACAAGACCTTGATGTATCTTAATGGAGAGGGTGACTACACAAGCACATCAAGGGCAATTTTGCTCTGGAGTAGTTTTTTCACAGCTCAGAGGAGTACCACGCAAAGGATGCAGAGTCAAGGGTGACCTAGCTAACTCCAGAACCAAAATACAACCATCAAAGGCTTGAGTCTCAGCTAATTAACTCTTTTGAGTGGATAAGCTTGTTTTCTCATGCACAGCACAATATCTTGCTTTTGGAAGCAAAGTTACTGCGCCTTCATCTGATACTTTGCCAACCCTTACCAGAAGGGCCAACTTCACTGATACTGTCCCCTACAGGCATGATCTTGCTCTTTCACGTCTTTAAAATGAAGGTATTGCTTGAAGGAATTGAGCTTAGTTCACTTGTGTAAAAACAGTACTACTTCAGAATCTGGTACCCATTCTTTGGAAATAACCATAATTTCTCTTTCTTTGCAGAGCGAGGTAAACACTTTATTTTCCTTAGCTGATAATTCCAATTAAAAATGTCTACAATTCACATCAGATTAATTAAGTTTTATGTGAAAGTACGAGTATATCTATTTTACTTATTAATGTATTTAGCTTGCACAACTCCGGTTATAAATATTGATCTGTTTGGATCATTAACTGCAGTGCAGTTTTAAAAATAGAATGACTAAATTCAATAAAACCTAAATTTAAAAACAGCAATTTTAGGTTTTTAATACAGCAACCATCAGCTTAGCGCAAGCCAGCTGGATTGCAGAAGAAACAGCAAGCTATGAGGCTGTTTCGCACAGCAGCTTCTGAAATAGAGGTTACAAGTGTATCATTCCGCTGTTAATAAGAATCATCGTTTCTTCTGCTACTTTACTAGTGACAAGTCGGCTTAAAAGAGTCACCTTAAATGGATAATGTAGGGTACCCTGTGCTAAATGTGTTTACTAGGTTATATGAGAGCATTAACCTTAAATGTGAGTTCTTGCCCACATACAAAGTCACTGGTGTGAATGGCACTTGGTGTTACAACTGGGCTAGATCTCGGAGACCTCTGCATCCTGCGTCATCTAAGACTTGCAGGCACTGCACTCTGGCCACAGTCAACCAAACCCTTAAAGATGACAAGGGCACTGAAAGGTTAATGACTATCTATCTGTCATTATCTTGCAAAGAAGGCAGGAAACTCAGGTGGTAAGAGAAGCATGCACAATGAAAAGGGGAAGGAATAAAAAAATTCTACTTTTCTAGTGAAAAATAAATCCATCTGTGCACATTGAGGAGCGCTGCAGCAGAGGAAAATGCCTTGGTGTACTACCCTGGACTGAAGACAGTAAGGTGTGCTCCCCGAGGCAGGAACTGACAGCCTCTCCACCCAGAAAGCAGCAGCTTAAGGAGTCCTGTGCCTCCTTCCACCTTCCAGCCTCCATTGTGCAGGTACATGCAGTGCATGGTCTGGCACACAGCAAATTAGGTGTCTATTGAAAACAAAAATTTAAAGCAGTCTAAAAGAAGCCATTGTATGAAGATCTGGATGAATTAGTAATTTTCACAGGTTGACCAAAATTTACTGACATTGACTCTAATGCCTGGAAAGGAGATATGCAGTTGGACATTTCACACGTTATTCTCCTTCCTTGCCTTGCGAACTGAATTTCCTACCTATTTTCTGGACGTACCAGTGATACAGTATAATTTACATTTTCATTCCCTGTGTTCTTCTTAAGGCTTTGGCTGATCATGGTTGGAGCACAGTGCCTACAAGATCTAGATGACACAGCATGCAGGGTGATAGCAGAACTAGGGGTGAAACCAAGAAGGAAACATGAGTTTGTCCAAGCTCTGTCTGCAGCAGAACCGGTATTGATGTTAATGGTTGGCAAAGAAGACTTAAGGAGAGCTTTGTTTATGATTTGTAGGGTGGATGGCTCAGAATAGTAGAAATGAGCACCTTCCAGGTCACATTAGACTCTGGGTAAAGAAATAAGGTAGGACTGAAAGCAACCTGCACTGGCTCTTCTGTGTCTGGTGGATAATGGGAGTCGGGAAGAACCCTTCAGGTTATGACTCCCACATCAGACTGGCACCAAATCTGCTTCTGAAACAACTGAACGCTCTGTTTTACTCAGGCTGGAATGAGAAAAGCCAGTCCAGCACTTACGTGGTCTAGCATTCAGCAGATAGCAAGTGGAGGCTCAAAAAGTTTCCTACTTGCTGAGCTACTGTCCTCTTAAAACAATCTAATGTGAATAAATGCTATTTAAATCGATAGTGTGCATCCACAGACAAAATTGGTTTAAAATTTATTACATGTTGTGGCTCACCATGTCAAGGCAGAACACAGCATACATTTTAAAAAACAAGCAGGTTTTCTTAAAATAATCAAACATTCAATAAAAAAGGTTTATTGTTGCCTTCTTTATTTGTTGGGGTGGGGGATAGATTTTTTTAATCTTTCTCTTGCAAGCTCAGTGGTGTTGAATAACCATGGGAAGGATATGGGAATTTGCTTTACTAACTTTAATAATGTGAATTGTCTTTGAATTTATTTTAATCCTGATTTAAATGTGTACTGCAGTGTATTCGTCTTTGCACTTCTTGAATTGCCCACTTGCATAAGAAAATACACTCCAGAATATGCTTAATAAAGAACATAATGGCTTTGAGGGATTTTTAAAAGCAAAGAGACATTATAATCTTCTTTCACTGTAGTAGTTGCATACTTCAAATGTAGACATTTGCTTTACAATTATTAATTATTATGGCTGCCAGATACAATTAAAGAACAGCTTGTGCTCTTCCTATGGCTTCCTTCAAGCATTCACCACATAAGACGTTATTGAAATAGCTAAATTAAGAAATACTAACGGCTAGAACTTATGTGTTCTTTACTTCCCAAGCCCCTAAAATAATTTGCATAAGAGGGGCATTATTGACCTATACTGTTGTGAGGAGGAGAAGTGAAGGACAGAAACACTCAGGCAAAAGTGTTCACCCATTTGAGGTAGTTCCACTTGCAGGCATTGTACGTGGAGAGTACAAGCCTTTTCAAAGACTTTTCACAGCACAGTGAAAGGACTTTCAAAAAGCTTTCAACAAGCTCCCTCTCAAAAGGCTTTTAATAAACATATTCAAAAATGTCCCAGAAAAAAGAGGGAAGAGTGAGAGGACAAATTTGTTAATGCTAAATGATTCAGAAGAGTGGAAATGAAAGGATGCTGTAAAGACTTACAGAAAGATGGCACAATAGTGGAGGATAAAATGAAAGCTGAAATGCAGTGTTGGTAAATGTCTAGTGGTGCACCTAGGAGACACAACTTAACTTGATGTGTGCAAGGATGGGCTCTGAACTAGCATCTCTGGAATGCCTAATCTCTTAGTTACAGCAGCTGGTTCTGTGAAAACATCAGCTGGCCCAAGAAAAACAAGTGGGATGCTAGGAATTATCAGGAAGGAAACAGAGAACCAGGTGGAAAATGTAATTATGCCTTTGCATAAACGCATGGTGTGCCCATAGCTGAACAGTGCCTGCAGTTCTGGTTTTCTGGTCAGAAAGGCTGTACTAGGATGAGAAAACATATAGGTAAAGGTATCACACAGTAAAGAACAGTGTCCAAAGTAGAAACAACTAGATTAAGACTCTTTTGCAAAGAAAAGAGATGTCCAAGAGTAGATGTGACACAAATGAAGAGAAACATCAATGACATTGAGAAGATCATTAGGAAATTATTATTTCAATTTTTCATAGTGCAAGAAGTAGGGGCAACAAATGAAATTATCAGGTGACAGGCTGAAAACAACAGCAGAAGGCACTTTTTCAAGCAGCACAGTTAAACTGGGAAATTCCTTGCCCAAGGATATTCTAAACACTGTAAATTCTTACCGGTTCAAAAAGCAACAGGGCCAATTCATGGAAGTAAGTCCACCAAGGCTGTTAAACCCAGAAATAGCATTTATAACCAAGGAATTTGCTAAAGCATGGATTGCTGGAAGCTGGAAAAATATGCCAGGGAAGCACCATTGTATGCTTGCCCTGTTATTACGTCTTCCCTAGGCGTTCAGTACTTGACTAACGTCAAAAACCAGATACAGGCTAGATGGATTTTACCATCCCTCAAAAAATGCCTCAGAGGTCTGAAGATGGCCTCTACAAATAAAAGTATTTGTGCTGATATAGGTAGTTGTGTTGTTTATTGTGGTCAGTCGGCTTGCCCAAAGAAACCCAATGGATCCCTGACAGAGTTTGATGCCACAGATGATGCCATCGTCTATGAATTATTTCATCTTGTATGGAAGGATGAAATCTTGACCGTGTTGAAATCAGCAGGAATTTTGGCACTACCTGCAAGGGAAGCAGGATCTCACCTCGTGCTACCTGAGTCCCAAGGCTCAAGTACCCCCGATACATCAGGGTTCCTCCTGGTGACTGCCTAAATATTCAGCGTGAAATGATACAGGGATTTTCAAAGCACAGAGCTTTGTAGCATGCTCTTCAGCACAACATTGGGGGAAGAGTTTAAGAACCACAGGACTCCACATAAAACAGCATACAAAAATGTACTAGCACAGCCACTGGGGAATTGGTCAGCTACAGTCACTCTTATCAACGCATTGGCTCTGTGTAAACATTCAGATAGATGAGGTTGGAAAGCAAACCTGATTTTGCATCTTAAACAGGAAAATGGAAAACATTTTATAGGCTTTCATGCTTTATGTGAAGATTATCATAAAGTGAGACTTTTCATATTGCAAAGACTCTAAACTGTAAACCTTTTGAGACTGCTGAGACTCATTGCAATTTTTTCAGAGAATAATCTGGTCTATATTTTTATCAGAATTAAAAGTATCAGAACTTAAGTAAAAATCCCACCACCATTCTAAAAAAAAGAAGAACCACCCTTAATTGAACAAAGCCCCCTAAAAAAATTGTTTTTATATGGATTCTGTCAGCACATTTTATTTGGCCTTTTAAAAAACATTTGATTCGAAAGATTATTTGATTTTTAAAAATGAACATGTTAGTGGATTTCAAAATACATTTGATATAGTACTACTTAGGGGTTGAAACATAGAGTTATAAACTACAGAATGAGTAATCAAACCTGTGCATCAATATATATTTGCCGTATTAATATTTACTTGATCTATATAAGCACAATAAAAGAATGAAAACAGAATCACTGCTCATTAGGAAAACCTCTCCATAAGGCAGTGTTTTCTGCACACGCCAGACATGGGCCCATTTATTAGCGAGAGACATTTCAATATTTCTTTAGAAACAGCAATTTGCTTAATTGTGGCTGAGCAAGATGGCTGGAAGGTGCTGAGATACAGAGAGATTTTTGGCCATGACAATTCATGAGGTAAACTAATCTCTCCTTGATGGATGAATCAGATTTTTGGACTTTAAGTCTAAATCCAGCAGATGAAGCTAGTCCACTGAGGGTTTTAATAATAAGAAAGGGGAAATGAGAAGAACTATATAGCTAAATCATTGTAACCAGACAGTTGGAAAGGCAGAGACAGTTTGCACTTGTAACAACTTAGATCTCAAGAAACCATGTAATGGAATAAAAACCTTAACAAAGAATTAAAACAAAGATGGAGGACTTTAATTGAAAACTTGATCAATTAGCACAGAGGCCATAAGAAGGAGGCAACAGAGCATAAAATTTGATTAAACAGAACCATACGTCCTACTTCATTTTCAGCGATGTCACGAAACTGATGACCTTGAAAAGAGAAGACATTAGGAGTGTAAAATAGCAGTTATCTCAATGCTGGTTAAAATAGAGAACTGATAATAAATATTGTACAGTAAGGAAGCCTTAAATTAAAATCACATACATATTCAGAATGGAGAGATGGGTAGTCATAAATTGCAGTAATTGACATGCAATCCAAATTTATTACAATGGATCTAGGCAGAGGGAATGCGAG